>PVJH01039236.1:0-16518 GCA_004026705.1 Nesogale talazaci
CTACCAAACTTGTCTCTCGAAGACCTTCCTCCAGGTCTCTCCACCTTCCAGCCTCTTCACGGGCCCCAATTCCCCATTTGTGTGTTCCGTCCCCCCCCCCACCCCCAATCCTACATGCGCACCTGCCCTGTTCACTTACAGTATTTTTCCGACCATAAGACACACTTATGTGTGGGAAATGAGGGTGTATCTTATGGCCGGAAGGTGTGGTACCTCAGAACATTTTAATATCATGGAAATACTTGGTTCAGAATATTTTGCCTTTCTTGTTTTCCTGCTCTAAAAACTGGGTGTGTCTTATGGTCAGGTGCACCTTATGGTCCGAAAACGACGGTAATTCTTGAGATACCTGGAATGAGTTCTTTGGGCTCAGAGTCTGATCTTATTTAAGGGGCACAATGACTCCAGATGCATAGGTTAGTACATGCCTTCTAAGGGTCCCCATTTCACGGAGCAGGGCCCTGGGGGGAAGCATGGAGACCTGGTCTTGGCTTTGGTCTTCTGGGGTCTGCAGCCCAGAATCTTCTTGGACCCCCCACTCTGTCTCTACCTCTCATGGCGCTCCCCGACCCTGGTGACCATGACCCCCAATGTCTGATCCTCCCCCCACAGTTTTTCGAACTGTGCATTGAATGCTACCAACGTGAGAGAGAGAGAGAGAGAGAGAGAGAGAGAGAGAGATCACATCAATCCTCAGAAGGATGTGTCCTGCTACAACAGGATAATGGCACCCCTCCCTTGCATGTTCCGCTGTTGGGATCTTCCATGAAGTCTTCTAACTCGCTCAGGTTCTCTTCTTCACCTCCCCTAGGCGCTCGGGGCCCTTTCTGTCCCCAATTCCCTCCTTGATTTTTTGGACTCCAGCCCCCTTGGCCAGGTCTCGCTCTCCACTCCACCACATCCCCATTTCTTCCGCTCACCGTCCCCTCACACTCCACCTCCCCCTTCCTGAAAGGTCAAGGAAAGCTCTGGGTCGGGGATGGGGTCCTAAAGACCACGCTTATGTTGCTGTTGGTGTTTCATGTGGCCACCGCGATGCCACCATTACTGACCATTGCCCACTGGCGGGTGTGGAGGGGTGGGGCGCTGCACGTGGCGAAGTTCTCCTCCCAGGGGGCGTGGCTACACCCGTGGGCGTGGTCTGGGCTCACCTGGGGGGGAGTGTCTCTGAAGGTACACCACTGTAGGATAGGGCGTGGCTCTGATCAGCTCAGGACCTGATTGGCTGGCTGGGTCTCTCCGGTCCAGGAGTCCTTGGGTGTGCGCGCGCGCGAGCTGAGCTCGAGGAGGGGATGAGGGTTCATTTGCCCGGTTCCCACCTCCAGAAAGTGCAGGTGACAAGTCCTTCCCTTAAGTACCATACCAAGTTCAGGCCTCGCCTGTGGAGGGAGGGGCCACAGGAGATACCTCTCCTATGGGACTTACAGGGACACGCTCACCGGACCCCATTCATTCTTACCCTCCTCTTACCAGCCCCTGAGGGGAGTGGCTCTGCCTGCCAGACAGGGGGTGGTGGAGAGAGTCTAAGCAGGCCACCCCCTCGTTGCCTGGAAACCCTTCTGCAGCTGTTGTCATGGAGGCGAGGAGGGGGCTGCGCCACGGGCCTGGGAGATGGGCTGTACAGAGGGGGACGGGACTCTGCCAGTGGGAGCAAGCAGGAGTGCCTTTCCTGAGGACAGCAGGGTTTCCAAGAAGCTGCAGGGGGTGGCGGTGTTGGAGGAGGGCATCTGGGGTGTGTCTGGAGTCCAGGTGGGCAGAAGGGAGGGGGGGGGGGTGGCTGATGGGCAAGGGCAACTCTCTCAACTCAGGTTCTGGCTTAGGGACCTGCGCTTGAACTTGGACCTCTCAAGGGTCCATTAGATACAGCTCCTCTGGAACGAGCGGCCCAAGCCTCTAGGAGATGCCCAGGGCTGGCCAGGGGGTGGGAAAGGGGACAGCCCCCCAGCCCAGTAGACTTCCTGACTTAGTGGTTTTCCCGCACTGCACCGCTCCCCAACTGCAAAGCCAGCAGTTTGAAACCCACCGCCCCTTAGAGGGAGCGAGATACGGTTTTCTACTCTGGTCAAGAGTTGCCCGTCTTGGAAACCCACCGAAGTGGTTCCACGCGGTCGCTCAGAATCAGCATCAACTTGATGGCGGTGACTTGGACTTGGCTTTTGGTAATGAGTGCCAGTCTGGGGAACTCACAGGGGGCAATTCTACCCCGCCCTGTTGTGCTGCTATGAGCCGGAATCAGCTTTTGGGTTTATGTATTATGATTTATTTGTTGGGTTATTTGTTATGAGTGTTTGCGATTATTTGTTTATTTGGGGACCAGGAGTCCGCCTTCATGTGAAGGAGTTCGAAGGGGGCTCCTTCCCTGTGCCCCTGGAGGGGGAGGGTGTCCTTGCTGTCAGATGGGGAAACTGAGGCCCAGGGAGAAGAGCTCCCTGGTCCATAGGCACACCTAGAGTGGGCACCAGGAGGGCAGGAGCCCCTGGGTAGCCCTGTCCCTGTCCCACGAGACCCGGGCTGTGCATATGGGGAAACTGAGGTTCTCGGCACCCCACCCCCACCATGTGGCATCAAGATCCCTCACAAACAGAAGGAGCCCTGGTGGCTCAGTGGTCAAGCACTCCGCCGCCCAACAAAAGGATTGGTGAGGGGAGCCCATTGGCTGGCTGCTGCCTGGAGGAAGGATGAAGCTGTCTGCTTTGATAGTTACAAACTCAGAAACTAGGGGTGGGGGCAGGGTGGGGGGGCATCCTGGGCTTGCCTTGAGACAGAAAGAACTCCAAGCAGCCACATGGGCAGTAGCAGGTCAGGCTGTTTGTTCTGCGGACCCATGGAAGGTTAGACTGGAAAATAAAAGAGTTCTTCTAACACAGGCCTGTGCACATCCTAAAAACCCCAGAGAGAGAGAGACATCGCGCTCGTCCTCACAGCGGACATCCCTCTTGTCAGAGCTTGCTGTGGGGTAAGGAGACCCTTCCCCTGGAAGCTTCTGCAAAGAGTTGCAGCTTCAGAAACACACAGGCAACGGCTGGTGTGCCCCTTCCTCTATGCGCCATAATCAGCTGGCTGCCCGTGCTTTTAAAATCTTTAAGGAAGCCAACCAGGTCACCCCCAGCCTTTTTCTCTTTGCCACCTTTGGGTGAATTCAAACGCACCACCAGCAGGTTCATACTTAGGAATGGAGGCCTGGTTAGGCACTGGGCTGGAAGCACAAGGTTCGAGGTGTGAATCGATCAGCCCGTCTGGGGAACAAGGAGGCTCCCGCTTTGGGAGAGACAGTCCCAATTTTAAACAAAATTTCCCGCGTCCCGCGGCATTTTTAAAAAGTCCCGATTTCTGGAAAGAATGCAGGACAAGCTAGGGAACGGTGGGAGAAGGGGAAGGGAATATACCCCCTCTACACCCACACCCACCCCTCCCCACCCCCGGTCATTGGTGTCCCGCTTTACCAATGTTAAAATCTGGTCACCAGAGGGCTGAGCCCCGGTGGCGTGGTGGTTGTGCGCGGGACTGCGGCCCACTGGGACGGAGGTTCAATTCCAGCAGTGGGGCTGGGCCTCCTACTCCCACCACCGGAGAGCAGTGATGCCCAAAAAACATGACAGCCTCAGAAGCCCACAGGGGCAGTTCTACTCGTCTGAGTCGTGGGTTTGTTGTTGCGTTATTTGGGAGTCTATGTTCCAAACGAGGTCCTCCACCCTTGAACTCCCAAGCTGTGTGTGCCTAAGCCCAACCCAAACCAAACTTCAAAGCAGGCTGGTAGTGACCATATCAGACAGGTTAGAAGCACCCAGGTTAGAAGCACCCCCTTTGAGTTTCTGAGACTGTAACTGGTTTGGGGGAGAGTAACAAGCCCTGTCCCTCCCCAGATGTGGACGGGGGGTCGTGATGACTCGTGCCACAAAAAACAGGTGCAAGAGGGGTCCTCGGGAACCCTCTCAGTGCCTTACTTCTCACGAGTCCGTGAGGGTTTCTCTCGTCCACTCCCCCCACCTATCCCCCAAGCTGCATTTTGACAAGCTTCACCCCCAGAGACACACACATCTCACTCCCTAGCACCCCCCACCCCACCTGGTGACACGTGCACATTCAAGGCTGTGGAACCCAGCTTGGGAACCCATCGTTTTGAACATTTTATTATTTATGGTGGAACCTTTTGCTTTTAATGGGAACACACACACACACACACACACGGCTCTGAACTCACCCAGAACAGTTCAGATATGTGAGGCACCCTCCACGGCGCCCCCTAGAGACACACAGGTTTCCAACTGGGTCTGACTGCCTCCATCTGTCCATCTGTAAAAGGGGGTCCCGTAGTTTCCTGGAGAGAAAGATGGGGTTCTCTATATCCGCCAACAGTTACCCTTTCAAAAACTCACAGAGGCAGTTCCTCTCTGTCCTGTAGGCTTCCTCTGCATCAGCATGGGCTTAATCGCAGTGAACTTTTTTTTTTAGCTCCATGTCCTAGAGCAGCAGTTCTCAACCCGTGGGTCATGACTTCTTTGGGGGTCAAAGGACCCTTTCACAGGGGTTGCCTGCTTCATCACAGTAGTAAAAGGACAGTGATGAAGTAGCAATGAAACTAATTTTATGGGTTTTTTTGGGAGGGCAGGGATTACTGCCCCATGAGGAACTGTATTCAAAGGCCACAGCATGAGGAAGGTTGAGCACCGCTGTCCTAGTGCATCTCCCCCCCCCCAAAAAAAATACAAGCAAAGTCTAACAGACCAACTGCCTTTGAGTTGACGCCAATTCACAGCCACCCTCTAGGAACCCTGCCCCTGTGGGTTTCTGAGCCTGCACACCTTTACGGGAAGAGGGAGCCTCTTCTTTCTCCCAAGGAGGTGGCAAGTGGGCTTGAACTACTGACCTTGGGAGGCTCAGTTGGGAAAAATGAGTTCATCTGTGCAGCCCCCTGGGCCCTCATATCCAAAAAAGGCCCAGAGAGTGTTTGGTTTCCAGAAGACTCCATCTCCTGTGCTCCTGCCCAACCCTAATCTCAAGGAGGCAAACTACAGCCTGAGAGAGAATCACTAGGCAGAGGGGAAGCAGGCAGGCCAATGAGCTTCTGGCCAATGCCCTGGGCAGTTGCCTGGAAGCCCACACTGCCCTCTCCAAGAGGGTGGCCAACACAGCCACTCGACCCATGTGGCCCTCTCCTGCATGCATTGAAGTGTTGTGAACAATGGGGATTTTCTGTCCTGCTTGTGGCTCAGTCCTAGGGGGGCAGCGTAATTCCAGAACATTCCATGACCGAGCAGGGCCCTCTCCGACCAAAATGCAAACCCAAACTCATTGCTGCCAAGGCCATTCAGACGCCTACTCACCCTACAGGACAACAGAGAACTGCCCCCGTGGGTTTTCACAACGCTAAACATTTTTCTTAGTTTGTTCTCTCCCGCCTTCCTCTCTTTCTCTCCTGCCTCAACCTGACCTCTCCATCAGTGTCCATTTGGTAACAGTATCCGTCTGGTAACAGTATCTGTCTTTATGAGATTGGCTAGGTTTGCTCGCTGTGGTTGCTTCCAGATTCACCTGTGTCCCGAGATGTGTGACAGGTTCATCATGGTTCTTTAGCCATGTATAGCACTACAGTGTATACATGCACCAAACTATTTAACCATACTTCCCTGGGTGGGACATTTTGGTGGTTTCTGTCTTCTTCTGCTGTTGCTGCTGCTGCTTCTCCTCCTGCTCCTTCTTCTGATTGATAAATCATTTTATGGGGACCCCTATAACAATCCATACATCCATCCTATGAAGTGCATTTGTACCTATGTCGCCATCATCATTTTCCAAGCATGTCGCGTCTACTTGATATTAGCCTCTGTTTCCCTCCCTGCCTCACCCTTCCACCCTCATGAACCCTTGATACATTGTGAATAATTAGTATTTTCCTATCTTACACCATCCCTCTTCTCCCTTCACCCACATTTCTGTTGTTCATCCCCCTGGGGTAGGAGTGGGGGGTGGGGATTATATATTATTGATCATTGTGATTGGTTCCCCCTTGCTCCCCCCACCCCCGTTTCTGTCTTCTTGCGATTGTGGCTAACACTGCGATCAACGTGGGTGTGTGCCTACCTCTTTGCGTTCTGCTCCTCATTTCTTTGGGGACCGGGTCCTTACGTGTTGGGCTGTTGACTGAGAGGTCGGCGGTTCGAAACCGCCAGCTGTTCCTTGGGAGAAGAAAAGGGTTTTCTACTCCCATTTGGAGTGATGGTCTGGGACCTTCACGGAGGCAGTTCTACCCTGTCCTCGAGGCTGGTGATGAGTGGGCCCTGACTCGATGGCTGTGAGTTTGTTTCTGTCTGGAGGTATATACCAAGCAGAGAACGTGCTGGGCCACTGGATATTTCCATTCCCATTTGTTTGCGGGGGTACCTTGCCTCTCCCCATGCCGTTACATGGTTTCACAGTCCTGCCAGCAGAGTTTGAGGGATCCAATCTCCCCACATCAGTTTTGTGACCTTCTGTTTCGTCTTGTTTTAGATTTTGCCTTGCTATCCGTGCCCGGTGGGGGGGGGGTGATATTTGTTGATTCCATTGACCTGAGGCCATAAATCTTCCTCGGAAGCCCTGGTGGCATAATGGTTACTCGTTCTGCTGTGACCCAGGAGGACAGCAGTTCAAAACCACCAGCCTCTCGGAGGGTGACAGAGGGACCTGCTGCTTCTTTATACAGTTCATCTTGGAAACCAACGGAGGCTGTTCCACCCAGTCCCATGGGGTCGATGTGACTCAGCATCCACTCGAGGGTAGTGAAGGAAGCTTCCTGAGAGCCTCATGTTTCTCCAAAGGAGCGGACAGTGGTTTCAAACTGCTGAGCTTGAGGTTAACAGGCCAACACCCAGCCCACGAGGCCACGGGGGCTCCTGCCTCTCTTGGACAGCACTGAGATCAGAAACTTGAGGGCCGACACTGAGATCAGGGGAGATCGCGGCCCTCGGGCTCCAGCAACCCCACCTGGTTTATGTCGGGGATGGGGATGGGTCTGCTCTGACTCCTGGCTCCTGCCAACCCCCTGTGTGTCAGGTTGCAGCTGTGCCTTTCACAGAGACAGTGCATGATCTGCAACCTTTCCTAGGAACAGGGCAACGAAAGGCGTGGTTACATCTTAGGCTGCTGACTGCAAGGCCAGCAGTTCAAAACCACCTGCCGCTCTTCTGGGGAAACATGAGGCTCTGCTCCCATGAAGAGTCCTAATCTCTGGAAACTCACAAGGGAAGTTCTACCCTTTCCTGGAAAGCCTCTTTGAGTTCCAGACTTCTCAGCAGGAAGCAGGGCCAGGACTGTGGATGGGAGTGGGGCTTTCTTCTGTTCCCACCTACCAGCTGGGCTCTGAGGCCCTGCCCATATGTGCTGGGCTCTGGCTATACGCTGATCCCTGGTGGAATAACGAGTGATGCTCTGAACCACTAACCTGAAGGTCGGAAGTTCAAAACCACCAGGGACTCTGAGGTAGAAAGACAAAGCTTTCTTATCCCATAAAGAATTCCAGTCTAGGGCTGAGCCCCGGTGGCGTAGTGGTTGTGCGCGGGACTGCGGCCCACTGGGACGGAGGTTCAATTCCAGCAGTGGGGCTGGCCCTCCTACTCCCACCACCGGAGAGCCCTGATGCCCCCCCCCAAAAAAAAAAAAGAATTCCAGTCTGGGAGCCCCGCAGGGTCAGCCCTATCTTAGAGGGTTACTGTGCGTCAGATGGCCGTTAGCGGAGGTTACACGGTTGGTGGTTCGAACCTGCCAACCTCTCACTGGGAGAAAGATAAGCTTCCAGTCTCGGAGACCCCGCGGGACAGCTCTCCTCTGACTTGCAAGGTGGCCCTGTGTCCATAAAAGTGGACAGCCCGGGAAACAGATGGGCAGTTTTCCTCCGTAACCCGCGGGGGCGCTCAGAAGGGGAACAGACACCACATGCGTTAAGGGGTGGAGCTAAACTCTGGGGGCGGGGCGTCTCCGTGACGCCATCACCACGTGAGCCAATCCGTGGGCCTTCTTCCAGAACCCACCATTGGGAAAGACGTGGCTGCCCCCTCTCGCAGAAATTGACTGAAAACCAAGCTCTGGCGTAGAATCCCCCTCAATGCATAGCTGCGGGTCAGGCAGGACAGAGCAGAGAAGCCCCGACGGGGATTCCGAGGCTGTGAATCTTTATGGGAGCAGAGGCCTCCTCTTCCTCCCGCCCAGTGGTTGATGGATTTGAACCAACGACCTTGGGGTTCGCCACCCAACGCCAAACCCACGCACCCCGAAATCACCCACCCCTCCACAGATTCCGACCACCAAACTCACTGCCAGCTAGTCAGATCTGACTCATAGCGACCTTACAGTAAGGTGACCGGACGTCCCACTTTGGACGGGACGGTCCCGATTTTTAACAATCTGTCCCGTGCCTGGCAGGGTTTTAATTTTTATTTATTTAATACATAGCTATATTACAATACTATTTTGCGTTCTATGACAATTTTGTTGCTCCGTAGAGACCAAATTTTTAATCAAGAACACCTGCTTTACCATTGTTAAAACCTGGTCACTTTACATAGGGCAGGGTAGAACTCCTCCCCGTGGGTTTCTGAGGTTGTAACTTTTTAACGGAGTAGAATGCCTCATCGTGCTTCCTCAGAGCGGCTGGTGGCTTCTCACTGAGGGTCTGTTGGCTAGCAACCCAACGGGGAACCCAGGACACCACCCGATTACAGTCACAGGACGATTCTGCTCCCACCCATTGACCAAATCCACGAGGTTAAATAAAGATGTGTTAAGACTTGCTTCCCTCCCCCACCAAAAAAAAAAAAAAAAGATTTGCTCCCAGCTACAAACTCAAGGTCGTGGGTTTGAGCCCACCCAGTAGCGATTTCGAAGAAAGATTTGGAAATTTCCTGTAAAGATCAACAACTATATATATATATGTGTGTGTGTGTGTGTGTGTGTGTTAGTAGACCCAAATATATATACATATATAGAGAAGTCTATCATTTATAGTTATGTGTTTTATAAATAATATATACATATCCAAACTTACTTCCATCAAACCAATTCTGACCCACAGAGACCCCATAGAGAGTTGCCAAGATGGGACGTTTTTTGCAGGAGACCATGAAAGTTTTGTTTCTCCTTCACAGAGTCCGGTGGGTGGGAACGGCCGCCAAGGCAGTTAGAAGCCCAACGCTCGATCCCCTGCACCACCAGGGTGCCTAAACTTTAAATTCCCCAAACAAAACCACCAAACTCACTGCCATCCGGTGGTTCCAACTTCCAGTGAATCTACCGGACAGAGTAGAACTGTCCTTGTGGGTTTCGGGGGCCGGAGATCATTGTGAAAGCAGAGAGCCTCATCTTTCTCCCTCCAGGTGGCCCGTGGGCTCGAACCCGCTGACTTCCTGCTTAGCAATGCCACGCTGCTGGGCGGAGGGGAGGGGGGCGTTCCACTCTGCAACATACGGGCCGCTGTGCATGGGAACAGCCACGGGGTAAAGATTGGAGCTCAAGCGCTTCTGCCCTGGAGAAGCGTCCAACTCAAGCAGCCTGGAACCGCCGCTTGTGGGTTTCACTCAAAAGCTCCACCCTCCCTGCCGAGGAGCGGCTAGTGGTTTTGAACTGCTCACAGTGAGGATCGCAGCCCAACGCGTCACCACCCCTTCCGGACACTGTAACTGGTGAGAGGCGCAGAAAAGCCTCATCACTCCCCAACGGCGACGCGGGTGGTTCAGAACAGCTGCCCTTGGGATTTGCAGGCCCCTGTAACCACAGCAGCAGGGGTCCTTCAGAGTTAGGGGCTACAAACAAAAGGTGGGTGAGGGGCGGGTGGCAGAACACCTCTTGAAGAGATGGTGACGGTGGAGGTGGAGGGAGACAGAGAGCCAAAGTCGAGCCTGGTGTGGAGAAGAACATCTGAGAGACCCGTGTATTTGGAGGGGTCTTGAGCAAGTTTGAGAGAAACCACTCAGTAGTCATCAGGGGGAGACCCTCCTGGGGCCAGGAAGACCAGTTAGTACCCCTCTGGGAGCCTGGAGGAAGATGGGAGAGGGCCGCTGCCCCTCCCTCACCCTCCCGATCTTCCTCTGCCATCAGCTCCCCACTGTGGATGGCGGGGACCCCACCTAGGTAAGGTGGCAATTCAGCAACCCCCAGTCTGATGCACTAACTCATGGGTAGCCCTCAAGGTCCCAAACAAAAAACAAATCACTGCCAACGAGTGTGTGCCAATTCCTCCAAAGACTCTTCTTTAACCAGGTTTTCTTACACCCCCCAAACTTGCAGACTCTCGTTTCGGGGAGCTTTGGGGTGACTTCTATTTAGAAGGGCATTGCGATCTGGAAAGAGTCATTCCATCTGTTCTCCCGCACCCCCCACAGCCCCCCACTCCCAAACCTTTGCTGTGTAACAAGGCTCACAGGGATGACAGGGCTCCTGGCTGCTGGCTTGTCCCCTGCCTTTGAAGTCTTCCCACCCTCCCGAGCTCCAGGCTCCACTTCAGCCCCAGTCCCTCACAGTGGGGAAGTTCTTCTTCAGATCTACCCTCCCATCCCTCTCGCTGTGATGGCAGTCAATTGCTTCTGCTTTCTCTCACCTTCTGAACTTCCCCCAGGGTAAGAAAGAAAGAAAGAAAAAACTGAGTGAGCCTGACAGACCATTCCCTGCCTCCCCTCCCACCTCCGCGCCCGCCCCCCCCCCCCCCGCCACCCCGCCCCAGTTTCCCATGCAACACCTGCCTGAGGCCTCTCTGCAGGCACTGTGCCTGAGATGGCTCGGGACCTGGACTGGGGAGGGTGCCCAGGAGGCAGTGCCTCAGCTTCCCCTGGCCTGGACCTCAGCACAATCCTCACACCCTCACTGCCCCCCCTCTTTGCCACCGTGTAGACCGGAGTGTCTGTCTGCCTGTCTGTCTCCAGGCCCTGATTTCTCTGTCTCTCTGTCTGCCTTGGTACCTCTTCTTTCTCGGGGGGCCTATTGAATTCGGTTTCTCTTCTTAGTGCTAAACTGGGGGATGGGGGGAGCAGGGGCACCCTGATATGGAGTGTGGGATTGGCTGGGTCTTGGAGCTCCAGTTCTGGCTCTGGTCCATTTAGACACCTGCCGGAAGCTTCCAGCCCAGTGGGGTTACAGCTCCATGTGCAAAACGGGCTCAAGGGCCACCCCACTGAGGGCCAGGGTGCGTGCCAGGGCCTCCAGGCCTGGGCAGTGGCCAGCCAGGCCTGGAACACCGGGAGAGCTGAGTTGGTCATTCTCAGAGGCACTCCCAGGCAGGTGGAGGGGCCTGCTGGCGCGGGGGATTCCGTGACTGGCTGCTAACTGGAAGGTGGACACCTTGAACCCACCAGCCTGCCCCCAGGGGAAACACGAGGCTTTCTGCCACTGTGAAGAGGGAATCTCAGAAATCCACAGGGCCAGCACCACCCGGTCCTACAGGGTCCCTCGGAGTCGGGACCGGCCCGGAGGCAATGGGTCGGGTTGGGTTTGGGCTGGGCTGGACAAAGGCAGAAAAGGCCACTGTCACAAACTCCAACACACACACAAACACACACATGAATATACACACAAAACACACACACGCACACATACATACTCACACACATACACCCTCAAACACATACATGTACACATACTCACACAGATGCATATACACACAAACACACATACATATACACACTCACACACATACACATGCACCCCCACACGTGTACACAAGCACACTCACATGTACACATGCATGTTCACACTCAAACACATACTCACATACACGCATATACACAACACACGTGCACATAAGCACATCTACTAACACACATACACATGTAAACACACACTCATACACCCACACATACACACATACACACTCAAACACGTATGCACATACACAGTCACACATAACACACACACATGTAAACACATCAACACTCAAATACATACACACATACATATACACACTCACACATAGTCTCACACATACATACACACATACACACATACACATAACATTTGCACACTTACTCAAACACATTCACATGTGTATGTTTACTCACACATGTAAACATAAACACCCACTCAAACACATATACACATGCACCCACTCAAAACCATGCACATATGCTCACTCACACACACACACATATCCACACGCACCCACAGTGTTTGGTATATGGGACTCGGGTGAGGTGAGTCACCCGTGGACTCGCCCCTGGGCACTAGGGGCCAGGGCAGGCCTCTCTTGGGATCTATCTCTGCTGTTGGGACCCACTGGGGGGCTGCAGGGTCCCTGGGCTCCGATGCTGACCCCAGTGAGGACCAGGGGTTGGGTCTGGGTGAAGGGACTCCGCCCCCTGTGCCTCCAGCTTCCCTATTGGAGAAGCAGGAGTGACGGCAGTCCCTGAGGGGCTGGTGTCTAGTCAGGGTCCTGTGAGAGCTGCCCCACCCCCACCCCATGCCCATCGAGGAGGCTGAGATTCTTGGAGAGGGCACTTGGCTTGGTGCACGTGCTCGGACGAGCTCGGACGCGAACCTCTACCTGGCATGAGCCTGTGGTATCTGGGGACCATGAACCCACAAGCCCCCATGCAGCACTAGTGTTCCCCACAGTGCCCCAGGCAGGGGCGGGGGCTGAGGTGCTTGGGCAGAGGCCTGGCTCTCCAGGACACGCCCTTCGGCGAGGGTACCAGGCAGCATGCTGAGCACCTGCCAAAAGGGATGCTGTCACCTGGGGACACCCAGGCTCGGATGTGAGTGGTGAGCTGAGAACAATTGTGTTGGTCGTAGCGCATGGACCTCCTGGGACAGGAGGGGACCGGCCGCAGCAGGTGGGCCGGGATGTGCAGCTGGATGGGTTAGGGAGCGGACCTTGGTCTGGGGGCAGATGCGGGTGCAAGTGGGGAAACAGACAAAGCCCAACTCACTACTGTCGCATCCATAGTGACCCCAGCAGACAGGGTAGAATTGCGCCCCCCCCCCACCTCCGAGTAGGATCTTGTGAGACCGAGGAGGAGGCCTGTGGCCCGCTGGGAAGAGTGTACCAGGGAAGGGGAACAGCCTGTGTGGAGGCTCAGAGGTCAGTGCAGACACAACCTAGGGCAGAAGGGCCTGTGGTGGGTGGTCTGGAGATGAGGCTGTCAGGGAGGATTCTGCTTTTAATCTGAAGGTGGTGGGGAGCCGTCACTGGGATGCTGACAGGATCCCAATGACTGCCTGTGAGGAGCATGGGGGGGGGGGACGGGAAATGAGGACAGCAGGGCAGAGAAAAGGCCCCTATGATGGTCCACGTCAGAGATGATGGCAGCTGGGGCTGCTGGCAGAGGGGGAGAAGTGGTTGGAGTCTACATTGAGTTGACTCGTCTCCCTGTGGGCCTCCCAACAGTCCTCAGAGATGGGTCAGTATGTGCATGACTCCTGTTTCACAGTGGAGGGAAGGGCTGTTCAGAAAAAGGAAGTCACTGGCCCCAAGATTCAGGTTTTGAGTCCAGGCAGTTCTGTCACTTAAGTAGGGTGCTCCCCTGTCAGGGGTTCTCTTTTGTGGCCTGTGAGCCTGTGATCCTGGTCTCTGAGAGTCTGGGCAGCGTTTATCAGCATCTAACTCGACAGAATCTGCACATAGTGGGAACTCAGTAAATATTTGCTGGTTGGATGGATGGTTGGGTGAATGGATGGTTGGATGGATGGAAGGAAGGAAGGGAGGAAGGATGGATATGAATGGATAGATGGATGGATGGATAGAGATGAATGTATGGGTGGATGATGGATGGATGGAGATGAATGGATAGATGGATGATGGATGGATGATGAATGGATGGATGGAGATGAATGAGTGAAGGATGGATGGATGGATGATGGATGGATGGAGAAGAATGGATGGATGATGAATGGATGGAAGGATGGATAGATGGATGAATGGATGGATGGATGGATGGAGATGGATGGAAGGATGGATGGATAGATGGATGAATGGATGGATGGATAGATGGATGGATGGAGATGAATGGATGGAAGGATGGATAGATGGATGGATGGATGATGAATGGATGGATGGATGGATGGAGATGAATGGATGGATGATGGGTGGGTGGGTAATGGGTGAATGGGTGGATGAATAAAAGGTTAGATGGGTGACAGGGTGAGGAAGAGGAGTAGGAGTGGGTGAGTGGATAAGTAAATGAGGGAATGAATAAATGAATGAGTGGTGAATGGATAGAAAGGTAGGTGGGTGGGTGGTATATCAGAGGGTGGCTGATTGATGGGTGAGTGAGTGGGTAAGTGGGTGGTGAATGTATGAATGGATGGTGAGTGAGTGAGTGAGTGAGTGAGTGAGTGAGTGAATAGATGGATGGAAGGGGAGATAGATGGAAGAGTTGACCGTGGGTGAATGGATGGGTGGAAGAACAGATGGATGGGTGGATGGAAGGATAGATGGTCAGTGGGGTAGTGGGTGTATGAGTAGGTGGTGAATGGTTGGTCATCAAGTGGGGTGAGTAGTAGATGGGTAGATGGTGGATGAATGGGAAGGGGGCGGATGGGTTGGGGATGGATGAATAGATAAATGGAAGGTAAGTGGGTGGTGAATGTATGGGTGGGTGGGTGGAAGAGTAGATAGTGAGTGGATGAGTGGATGGTAAGTGGGGTGTATCAGAAGGTGGGAGGGCGTGGGTGGATGGATGAATGGGGTGCTTAGTGGATGGATGGATGGATGAAGAGGTGGGTGGTGAGTACAAATGGACAGGTGGGTGGGTGGATGGATGAACGGGTGGCAGTGAGTGAATGGATGGATGGACAGATGGGTGGATAGTGAATGGATAGATGAAGAGATGGTGAAGGAATGGAGGATGGATGGTCAGTGGGGTAGTGGGTGGATGAGTGGAGTGAGTAGCGGATGGATGGGTGGGATGGTGGTGGGTGGTGTGGGGAGTGAATGGTGGAGGGATTGATAGAGAAATAGATGGTAACAGGGTGGTAAATGCATGAATGGATGGATGGATGGGTAGATGGGTGGGTAGGTGAGTAAGTCGAGGGCTGAGTAAGTGAGTGGAGGCATGGGTGAATAGGTGGGTGGGTGGGTGGGTGAGTGGTGATCGGGTGAATGATAGATGAAGAGGAAGGTGGTGGGTGGGTTGGGGAGTGGAGGGGTGGATGAATGGATGGATTCATAAATGGGTGAGTGGGTAAGTGGATGGTGATATGTGTGTGTGTTTGAGGATGAAGGAAAGGAGGCTGCCTGCCCATTCTGCAGAAGTGCAGTGGGACACAGCTATAGCAGATGGCTAACGCCCAGGGGGAGAGGTGCACCCGGGGGTGGGTGTCTGTGTGCCAGCATGGCATGAATGGGAGCCTGGTCTTTCCCAGAGGACTGGGGGGATGGAAGCCTGGTTCCTGCTTCTTGGTCTGTCTGGGGTAGGGGTGCTGAAGTAAGTGGTCTTTGACGTGGGGTCAGGGGCCTTTGGGAATACCTCGGGTACTTTGGGGAGCCTGCAAAGGGCTGGTACCATCCTGGGTCTGCGGTGGGGGTGGGTGCGGTGGCTGTGTGGCCGACAGGGTTGTCTCTGTGCCATTAGGCTGGGTTTTGGGCACAGCCCAGTCCGTCCCCCACCCCACCCCCCTTTCCTTGTCTGCCAGCCGCCCTGCCTCCCTCCCTGCTAGCCCAGACCTCCGCTGGCTGCCCAGAACCAATGGGTTAATTAGATAACGGAGCCTTTGATTAGCGGGGGAGGGGGAGGCTCCCCGGAGCAGGGAGGTGGGGGCTCGGAGGAGGGAGGAGAGGAGGAAGGGGGAGGGGCGGGCGGAGGGCGCGGAGGCACCGCTCGGCTCTGCACTGCCGTGTGACTGGAAATTCTAATCGTGGAGAAAGAGAACAGAGACCGACCGAGCCGCGCGGGCGCGCGGAGGGACATTAGACCGACCGACAGCTTGACAGGCCGGCCGACAGACAGAGACAGGCTCTGGGAGAACCGAGGGTGGACCAGGCGGGGGATGGAGCAGGAGTGAAGGAGGGGAAGGGTGATGGGGATCGCAGAGAGGAACATGGGGGTCCCAGGAGAAGTGAGGCAGTGAGGCTGAACGCAGGGGGTTCAGGGCCGGAGGAGGCGACGGGCAGACCACCGGCCAGAGGCAGGGGGAGCAGAGAAGCGGGTCAGGGTCGGGCGCAAAGGAGACGCCAAGACAGAGGTGGGGGGAGGGTAGCCCTAGATACTGCAGCGGCCGAGCACGGCCTCCCCAGGGGTGAGAAGGGCGACAGGTGAGGGGGGGCGCAGGGAGACCCAAGAAGCCCCTGCGCCCCCCCAGCACGACTTGGACAGCAAGCCCCAAAGAACTGGGGGAGCAGATTCCCCATCCCCCCGCCGTCCGGAGGCATGTGGATGGGGGGCCCTGGGGCGCAGAGACAAGCCCAGCGGGAGCCGAGCAAAGGGGTGAGTGTCCCCCCCCCCCCGCACTGGTGATGGGGCGGGGTGGGGGGGCGGGCAGGAGGGACAGCAAGGACGCGAGATGGCGGAGGGCAAGGAGGGACGAGGAGGGAGCCGCTGCGGAAGCTGTTGGGGGTGGGGG
>PVJH01039237.1:0-16475 GCA_004026705.1 Nesogale talazaci
TGTGTGTGTGTGTTTATGTAGCGACTGCAGCACATTAAAACCAGAGAAAGCCATCTTCTGAATTACTCCTTTCCATGGAGCAAATAAATCCTGTCCCCTATACTGACAGGAGAAGCACAAATGGCACTGCAACATCTTCAGAGTGGTGGGTGCCCTTGACAGGTCAAGCCGAGGGTAGCTGAAACTGAAGAAGTCATATGCCACCATGCCAGCAGAAATGAAAATTATACCACTCATACTAACGAGCGCATTTCCAAAGGGACTATTTAGCGGTATTAAAAGTCTCTAAGCAGATGCCTCTGAACTTAAAATACACTTAATTCCTAAGAATTGTCTTGCAATTAATTCACCCTGATAGACGCAACGAGGGGAAGGCAGGGCAAAACAGCACGTTGCTCAGCAGTTTGCAAACTTCAGGGAACACTAAGATAAATAATTTTGATTTTTTTCCCAAGCATCTACATTCATTTCCTTTATAAAACTGAAATTTGAGAACAGTTTACAGTAAGGAAGAGCACTTTCCAATTTTATAATCTAATATTTTTTAAAAAGCCAACTACTGTAGTGGGAAGGCCTCCATGTGGACGACATCAAAAGCATATCCTTCATACTTCGGTTACAGCTTTTATTCTTATTAGCCTCCCAGTCTGGGAGCATCTTGTTGAACATGGGAAGCTTGCTCCTGACTGTTCCTGTTAGACACGCAGCACTGTATATCAATGGTTTTCACATACCCTCTGTTAACGCAGCTTGTATTTCATAAAGAACAGTCAATTCTCCGCTCACATGTAAACACTGGCTGTTATGTTTTTATAGTATTAAATAATAGCAATTTTAAATGTGCTAATATTGTTTGAGGTTTTGGTGCCCACTTTAGAGACCAGCTGTCTCTCTCTCTCTCTCTCTCTCTCTCTCTCTCTCTGGACAGGTTGGACACCAGGAAAGAGATCCTGAATGTGTGCCCTTCAGGTGGTGCTGGAAGCTTACTTAGGCTTCAGATTTACTTGGCTCAAAGTCTCACTCTTCCCCTTGACCTTAGCCAAATATCTTCACCTGTGAGGGTCTCAATTTAATTGCCTATTAAAAGGAACTTATGATGGTGGTACTAACAAGTGGCGTTTGAAGAATGATGAGGTCACATACACACCAGTTTTACCAGTTGCTGTGGAGTTGATGCTGACTTGCAGAGACCCTATAGGACAGACAAGCACTCCCCAGGGTTTGTGAGGCAAGACATTTTTGTGGAAGCAGAAAGCCTCATTTTTCTCCTGGTGGGCTGGAACCACTGACCTTGGGGTCAGCAGTCCAGTGCATAGTCCACTATGCTTGCAGGGTTCCTTACCATTGTTGATGTTCCATACCTGTCCAGGAATCCCCAGGTGGTAAAAATAATGAATGCATTTGGCTGTTAACTTAAAGGTTGTAGTCTGAGCCCACTCTTAAAGCATGGAAGAAAGGCTTGGTGGTCTCTTAAAGTACCAGCCATTGGAAACTCTACAGGGGAAAGTTCAACTCTGGTACATATGGACTCACCATGACCCAATAGCAACTGGAAAAATAATTCTTTTTTTTTTGGGGGGTGGGTGGATCACTGCCTCTGGTGGTCATGGGTGCTACCCAGTGCCGCTCCTGAGAGCCGCCACTTGATTTGAACCGCCAAGCCCGCGGGTGCAGTCCCGCACTCAACCACTTACGCCACTGGGGCTCAGTCCGGAAAAATAATTCTTATGGTATGTTGTCACACCCCCTTTATTTTCCCTAAAGGTAGGGAATAGGCTTTATTCACTTCTTTAAGTTTATCATGGCACATAGTCATTACCGAAGGACTACTTTTTGAGCTGACTGTTCGTCTGGATGCCTTCGTTGAGATGCCATCCCTGCTAGGATTAAAAGAAGTCCTTAAATCTCTTCTGCCATAGCAAAGATATTTGTACTGAGTATATAAACATGTACCAAACTAAAGTCCAAACACAGTCATTCAGGTCATTCCAACTCCAAGCGATAGGAAAGAGTAAAACTGCCTCAGCCTGTACATCTTTATGGGAGTCAAAAACCTCATCTTTCTTCATGGAGAAGCTGGTAGATTTGAACAGCTGACCTGGGGGTTAGCAGCCCAACGTGTAACCCACTATGCTACGTAGACTCTTACACACACACACACACACACACACACACCAATTGCTTCAAAATTACAAGCAACAGTAACACTGTTGGAATGAAGTCTTCACTGTCTTCTCCAATTGGCTCATGTAGACAAGACATGCAGTATTGGCAATGGAAAGGTGTTATTATTATTTGTAGAAAGTAAAGAACAAGAACAGATTACTTATGGAAAATTAACCTCGGAAAGGAATTTGAGGTGACTTGGCCCCCTTCACTTCCACAAGCACCCCACTTAGCTCTATAGAGCAAGAACTCTTATGTCTAAAGGGGGCCTGCTCACCCCGGCAAGTGACCCATGCTTGTTTCTGTGTCACTGGGCAGGGCGACAGGGGACCAGGTATCCACAGGTGTTCCCCTCTGTCCGCAGGCATGGCACGTGCAGCATGGTGGTGCCCATTCTCTCCATTTCTGTGTCTTTTCTTGACTGCTTCTGGCCCATGAGGCTTTGCCTGAATCAACAGCTTTAAACTGGCTTGGATTGGCTCAGAGCTAGAGTTAGATTGACATGACAACAGCTTTTGAGGCAAAACTTACAGGCAATCCTTGTACCAGGTATGCAGAAGCCACTACTCCTCCAGAGACTTTCTGTCCCCAAATACTCAGCTCCCCTCATGGGCACTGCCATCCCCCTACCACTACTGACATCTTCCAGTCTCCGTGGCCAATTCTGCTCACTCTCCTCACAGGCCAGGCTCGTCATTCCGGGGGCTTGCCCTGGGCCCCGTTCCTTGGCCCTCAGCTCTGCTGCATTTCCAGTGCAGTGGGTGTAGCTGGCTCATGCTAGCCGGTTCTCCGTCACAGGCCCCCATGGATAAAGGTGTGACCCTCTCCTGCCTCTTGCAGATCAGGAAGCCCCGAAAGCCTCAGTGAGGTTGTCCACCTAGCTAAAAATAATCCTTGCCAATTTTAGGGCATGGTTTGCATAAAAGGACCAATCCCTTGTGGTTGTGGTGGTTGTTCTTGTTCTTGTTGCTAGGTAGCATCAAGTTGTTCCCAACACATGGCCACCTTATGTACAACACAATGAAACACTGCCAGGTCCTGCACCATCCTCACAACTCTTTCTATATTTCGGTCCCGGTGTCAATCCAGCTCCTTGAGTGCTTTCTTCTTTTTCCCCTTGGGGGAATTATAATCGAATGGAATGGCAAGCCTCGAATGCAGGTAGCCACTTTTAAGGCTTGAAATTGAGCAATGTTTTGCTAGAGTGGGGCCCAACAAATCATTCTGAAAGAATTACAAACTCAGGCCAGAAAGGTTTCTGAAAAGAAAACCCGTTGTACTACAAGATGAAAAGCACTTGGACTCTAAGTGGTTGATATTTAAAGAAGGTTTCAGAAATTGGAGTAACTCTCTTTTAGAAGAGACCCATCTTTCCATAACAGCTACTCTGATTTCTGACAGTAGTTGCCATTCTAGTTTCTCCTTGTTAAGGGATAAGTTTCCCAATCAGTAGCAAAAAGAAAATTGTCAACTATTGAAAAAAGGGTGACCCATTTCCATCCAGTCATGCCAACCCATAGTGACCTTTCTTTAAAAAGATTTTTATTTGTTCATTTTACAAAATCATTTTATTGGGGTTTCATACAGTTTATTACAATTCATTGTGCCATACATATGTATACATTATAGCCATCATCATTTTCAAAACAGTTTCTTTCTACTTGAGCCCTTAATATCAGCTCATTTCCTGCCCCCGCCCCCAACCTTCCCTCCTTCATGAACCCTTGGCAATGTTTTTTTCTTCATGTCTTACATGAATCCCTGTCTCCCTTCACCTACTTTTCTGTTACCCAACCCCCTAGACGGGATCTATATGTAGATCATTGTGATCTGTTCCCCCTTTCTCCTCCCACCTTTACCCTTACCCTCTTGGTATCTCTACTCTCATTATTGATCTTGAGGAGTTTATCTGTCCTGGATTGCATGTGTTTCCAACTTTTATCTGTACCTGTGTGCATGCTCTGGTTGAGCTGTATTTGTAAGGTAGAATTGGGATCATGATGGTGGTGGGGGGTTGGGGGAGAAAGCACTAAAGAACTAGAGGAAAGTCTATGTTTCATCAGTGCTATACTGCGCCCTGACTGAATCATCTCCTCCGTGTGACCCTTCTGTAAAGAGATATCCAATTGTCTACAGATGGGTTTTGGGTCTCCACTTCACAATTCCACTTATTCACATGGATATGATTTTTTGTTCTGGGTCTTTGGTGCCTGATACCCAATCCCAGCCAAACCTCATGATCACACAGGCTGGTGTGCTTCTTCCATGTGGTTTTCATTGTTTCTCAGCTAGATGGCCACTTGTTTATCTTCAAGTCTTTAAGACCCCAGATGTATAGCGACCTTATAAGACAAGAGAGAACTGCCCACATGGGTTTCTGAGATTATAGTACTTTATGGGAGTAGAAAGTCCCATCTTTGTCCCTTGGAGTGGCTGGTAGTTTTGAGTTGCTGGTCTTGTGATTAGCATCTGAATGTGTAACCACTGAGCCACCAAGGCTCTTAAAAAGATGACAGAACATATTTATGTAATCATGATAATCATATCATTATAACAGGGCTATATACTTTGGAGTAACTTAATCGGGCAGAAAACAAAAAAGACTGCTTATTTTCCACCAGGCAGGCCATTGACTTATTTAAAGTGATACTGTAATTAAATATGTATATTTTAAAAACTTGAACTCACTGCCAGTGAGTCAATGCGACTCATCGTGGCCCTCTAGGGCGGTAGTAGTGCCCGTGTCAGTTTCTGAGACTATAACTGTTACAAGAGTAGAAAGCCCTATATCTCTCCCATGCAGCCACTGGTGGTTTTGAACTGCCGACCTGAAAGTCAGCAGCCTAACAAGTAACCGGCACTCCACACCAGGGCTCCTGAAATATGTGTGTATACATATGTGTACATCTCCTCACCTCACTACCATTGGGTCAACTCGGACTCACAACAACGCTCTAGGACAGAAAAGGACTGTCCTTGTGATTTCCTGAGCCTGTTGGCTCGTTGCAGGAGCAAAAAGCCCCATCCTTCCCCCTCAGAGTGGCTGGTGGCTTTGAACTGTTGACCTTGAGGATCACAGACCAACTCCCAACCCACTGGACTCGTGTGTGTGTGTGTGTGTGTGTGTCTGAGAATGAGCTCCCTGCCATTGAGTCAAGCACGACGCACAGTGACCCTACAGTTCACGTGAGCCCATGACATCATTAGCCAATCAATTGAAGAAAAGGAAGATTAGTTATACACTGGACAAATATGTTTCTGAACTTCTCACTGGGTGTCAGTTTCTGTCCCTTGTGCTTGGAATTTCTTTATTGCTCATTTATACATGATCACGAAATCGTTTGCAGCTGATAAATGTGTGAAATGGCGATGAAAATTCCATCCTGAGGAATTCATAATATAGAAATGCAATCCCCAAAGAAACTGTCACTTTCAAAATATCGTAATAGTTCCAATTCTTGTTTTTCCTTCTCCTGACTTTCCATGACAGATCAGGCATGGCAGAGTAATTTGAAAGTTTGAGGGCATTTATGATGAGCCACCTATCATGCTAATGACAAATTGGGGGCATTCTACATTGTGTGGAACAAGATGTTGGGTATTAAAAACAGTGAAGGGAACAGTTTATGTCTTACATTTTAATGCTTATTGGTTTGTGTAAATGGCTGTTATGACAGTTTGCCTCATTATGTGGGTACTATAAACTATTTTTATTCCAAAGTAACTTTGGAATTCAAAATCTGTAGCTGTAAGATCAACATTGGCCAGAAATTTTACTGTGAATTTTACTCCATCTTGACATATACAAAAGGACTCCAACATAGTGGGTAACATGTTAAACTGGTAAGCACAGGGTCAGCAGTTCGACCCCACTAGCCCCTTCTCAGTGAAGGCTTTCTGCTCCTGTTATTACAGCCTGGGAAGCCCACAGGGTAAATTCTACTCTGTCCTCCAGGGAATCTACTCAAAGAC
This sequence comes from Nesogale talazaci, assembly GCA_004026705.1. Classification (NCBI taxonomy): domain Eukaryota; kingdom Metazoa; phylum Chordata; class Mammalia; order Afrosoricida; family Tenrecidae; genus Nesogale; species Nesogale talazaci. Next base: position 6,139 of record PVJH01039237.1, read on the forward strand.
TGTGAGTTTGGTTTCTGTTTTTGACGCAATAGCAAATGTGTGTGTCCACATCCTACGTTGTTCTTATCTTTCTTGTTAGTGTGTTGTCCACTGATATTTCCCCCCCAAAACCCAGAACACAGGTCAGGGGTGTGGGGCGCCGTCCTGGCTCTGTCGCTATTGACAGCATGATCTTGAGCCAAACACTGAAACCCTAGATTTGTTCACCAAGAGATTTGAACAGGATGAATTTATGCACACTGATATTTATAAAACAAGAAGTTGTCTTCTAAACAATCCATCCATCTGTTGAATTATTCTCTTTTCTGTACCTTGCATCCTTCCTTGTGTCTAGCATGCTTGATTTGATCATCTAATGCCTGCCTGTGGTGATTAGGGAAAGTGCTACAGGAAATCATGCTTAATCAACTATTTGGGAACATTGCACAAGGTGGTTGCATATTTTCTTGGGATGCCTATTTTTCAGTAGGGGCATTTTGGCCTAACTATTTTTGCTTTCATTCCCACTTTTAAGTGGAAAATGGCTTCTGATGCACGGCCCTATTGCCTGTGAGACTGACCCCTCTGGGATTAGCATCTGTTTCCCTGCTACATATAATTTATTTAGATTAACCTGGGCTTGCTGTAGGTCTTCAAAATTAAACTTCAAGCAGATTACTTAACATTCACAAGAATTCAGATTATTTTTACCGCCAGGTGAAGGCCGAAGCTCTTTTTTTTCTGAGTCCCAGAGCCTGGCAGAGAGGTGTCACTGTGTGTGTGCAAGTTCTCTGGTCTCACTACCAGAACTGAACAGTAGGAAGAGCAGCAGCCATGAGGCACTCAGTTCAATCTCCCTCCTCCCCACCCACCCCTACCACTGACATGGAGTCAGTGCTGGCTTAGAGCGACCTCTGGGGGTTTCCAAGCCCAGCCTTTCTCCTGCAGAGCCCAACACGTACACGACTACACCAGCAGGGCTCCACCAAGTTGAAGCAGTCACCCCAAGCAAAGGCACCACTTCATCAGGAAATACTCTCCAGGAAAGTTGATTTGGCAAAGGATGTTCTTGAGAAGGAGAATGAAATAACTTGTAAGTCTTTATACCCTCCTTCCAGGGAGAAGTTGGTGGTTATTGTTGAATGATGGACAGCATGTTGGTTATGTCACTCTATCTAACACTCTGCACCTGCTGCTTAAGCTTGCCACAATGCATTGTTATAATAAGATCCATAAACTAACTGCACTGCTTACACGTAGTCAAGAAATGGGATACTCTGCCTGCACCAACCTCAGGGAAGTCCTTCTGTGGTCCAAGATCCATCCATCCATTCTGCCATTGATTAGCTGTTTGCCCACTGCTGCCCTCTCATGGATGGTGCAGTGTGATGCATTGGGATGCCATCCTCATGGTTGACTGTTCAAAGCCACCGGCAGTTCCACTGAGCTGTCTACTCCTGTAAACGGTTACAGCCTTGGAGACCCACAGGGCTCACCACCAGTCAGTGTTGACTCGAGGGCGGTGAGTTTTGAGTTTCTTGCTCCCTCCTTAGTGGGTGGCATACATGGTTTTCCCTGTCCTCCTCGAATGGGAAGTGTGGATCGAAAAGGGTGCTTTCGCTAGAGTTCTAATGCAACTTAAAAATCTTGCTGACTAAAAAAAAAAATTAAAAAAAAATCTTGCTGACTTCGTGTCCCTGAAATGTTTGTATAGGTGAAAAAAGATGTATCTTGCGCAATAAGCAGGGGGCCTGGTGGCAAAGTGGTTACACATTTGGCTGCTAATCTCAAGACCAGCGGTTCAAAGCCACCAGCTGCTCCGCAGGAGACAGCCTAAGCTTTCTACTCCCATGAAGTTACGGTCTCAGACTCACAGAGGCATCTTCCCTGCCCTGCAGGTCTCTAGAGGGTGGCATGACTCAATGGAAAATGAGTTTGGTTTAGAGTGTGGGGAATGCAGCATTAAACATAGTAGCTAGTGATGTAAATTTACATACGTTTATCTAGCAGAACAAATCACCCATTTAATAGCCTTTGACAGGACAGCCAGGTGATCATGTACGATCACCTCAGAAACAAAGGTTAGTTTCGATGGCTCCTGAGGGTTTTTCCCTCCACCACTAACGTCTTGAATCAGAAAGTCACCTTTCAGGGTTGCTACCATTCCCATAGTTCAGTCATACCAAACAGTGTTGTGCAATCACTGTCACTCTCAGTTTCAAAGCATTTTCTCCTTGATACCAATGTATTGCTATGGTTTGATGTCGGTAAGTCCATTCTTACTAGTAGTGACTCCATGTGTGCAGAGGACAACCGCCCTACAGGCTATTCAAGGTGGGCTTTCTGAAGTCACTTGCCAGGTCTGACTTCCCAGATGACTCTGTGATGGTTCCCATTGCCAGCCTTTCAGATCGCCCACAGCCCAGCATGTCACCATTTGGGCCACCCAGGGATCTTGGTGGTGGTGGTGATGGTGGTGGCGGTCTCCCTGCTGGTTGATACTGAGACTCACAGCCACACTCTAGGACAGGTGGAACTGTGCCTGTGGGTTCCCGAGACCATCACTCTTCTGGAAGAGAAAGCCTCGTGGTTCTTCTCAAACTGCTGACTTGGTGGTGGTGGTTGCTGGGTACCACAAACTCCACTCTGACTAATCCATACAACAGCATAAAGCAATGCCAGGACTTCCCATTGTTGCAATCACGGTTATCAGCCCATCTCATTGAGAATCTTCCTCTGTTCCTCTTCATTACCAAACATCATGTTCTTTTCCAAAGACGGGGCTCTCCTGAGAACATGTCCAAAGTCTGCGCGAGGAAGTCTTGTGATTTTACCTCCAAGGAGCATTCTGGTTCTACTTCTTCCCAGACAAATTGGTTTTTCTAACGGTCCATGTTAGCATTTCAACATTGCTCACCTACACGATGTCTCAAGGACATCAATTCTTCTCCATTCTTCTTTGCTCATTGTTCACCTTTCACATGCATGTGAGAAATACCATGGATTGGATCAGATTCACCTTACTCTTCCTTAGAGGAAATAAAGATCAGCAACCCTACTGCTATCAAGTCACTCTGACTCACTGCAACTGTATACTGGGTTCCAGACTGTAAATCTCTACAGAAGCAGATGCCTCATCTTTGAATGGTGGAGTGACTAGCAGGTCTGAACCACTGACCTTTCGATGAGCGGCACAATGCTTACGCAACAGTGCCACCTAGTCTCCTTTAGCCTTCATTAGTCCATATTAAAGTACAAACATGATCATTAGTATCATGGTTTTGCAGGTGGGTGAGTTTCGATCTAAAACCCGACTCTTGCATTTATTGGAAGCAAGTTGCTCTCCCTCTATCAGACTCTGTGTCCGCATGTGTTCAGTGGGAATCGTGATAGTACAGCATCTGTCGAGATGTGGCCTGGATTCGAGGAGATGGCACCCAGAGGCATAGGAGGTCGCTCTTTTTCTTAGTGTAACTACAGTGGGCCTGAGATCACGACGACGATGAAGAAAAACACTATCAATGCATTTGTTTGATTTAAGATTGAAAATCATAGCTGCAGGTAACGATCGAATATGTTTACTTGTCAAACTGTACTTCCGATTTACTAGAAAGCTCTCAACTGGGTGGGAAAATGTCCACGGAGACGTGAACAGCAGTCACACATCAGCGTGGCTTCGGGCTGCTAAATCATCCCTTGCCATTACACTCTCTAAATTAGCAGATGACATAGCATCTTTTGGCACACGAGCAATATTTATAAATTACATTTATTGATATACATGGCCTTGGTTATTATTTTAATCTTCCTCTCTCGGTGTTTTGTAAGAAAATATAAGTCTTGTGTTTACTCCCGCTTGTTAATGCTTTGATAAATCAGACATTTTTAGTATTCTATCAATGGCAAAAGTCTAATTGCCTTCTTGTATTCTGATTTATTCCTTTCCTTACTTTCTTTGCATCTGCAGCCCAACAAACGAGTCTCTGAAGAGATATATGTTATGATACAGTGTCAGTGAAATTAATCCTGATCAATTTTAAAGTTCACGTTTTTATTTGATGACTTTCCAGGGAATCACTAAAACGGAGATTGGCTCGGTCTCTTCTTTTGTTGGTTAAATATTGTTGTTTGAGAGCAATGGAGTCAGCTGAAGAAAAGGGCCCTTCTTGTGCTCCTGACGCGGCTCGGTTTCTGAAGTGGAGCTGCAGCGACTTCTCTTGTCTCCATGTCAGGAGACGCTAAATGGTCATCACAAAGTGGTTCTAACTTGGGACATCCCTAGAAGCCTAATCCTGGGAACTGAGAGTGCTACTGCGAACTCCCCACTCACCCTATCAAAAATGAGACCCCTCTCCCACTCACCCTGTGTTTCTCCAAACATTTTTGCATTTCATAATGATGATAGAATTGTGGCCTCACAGTCACCTGTGTTTGACAACTAACACCCTATTTTATGTTAACGATTACTCAGAGAACCTACTTGGGGAATAGTCCTTTTCCTTCTTTATTGGTGGAGAAATCAGAGTTCAGAGAGACTAGGCCATGTCGCCAAAATCACAACGCAAAATAACATGAGCATTTCTGATAGGGGACTTTATGGTCTTCATTTGAAGATCAAGAGAAAGTTTACACCCCCCCCCCCCAAAGTAGACTATGGGTATATATCCATGCATTTAATAATAAAGATAGTTTGAAATAAAATTATGAATGATATTTAGTGCTGACTTTTCACCACGAGCACCTTAAAAACTCTTTGTTTAGTCATACGTAAAAATTTTCAAGTTCTAATCAGAAATGACATAACCCATGGTTGACTGAGAAAAATAAATGGTCAAGGGAAATTTTGTTTCCATTTTCTTCCACAATTGAGTCTTGCCAAGATTTCTGCACTGTTAATATAAAATATCTTTGTGTATAACATTCATGCTATTTATAATAATTTTTATCGGCTGAGCCCCGGTGGCGTAGTGGTTGTGCACGGGACTGCGGCCCACTGGGTTGGAGGTTCAAATCCAGCAGCAGCTCTCCAGGAGCAAGGCTGGGCCTCCTACTCTCACCCCCAGAGGGCAGTGATGCCCCCCCCCAAAAAAAACCCAAAATTTTTTTTTATCTTTTGTGCATTACTCATGTATTTATTTTTCAAGTGCCATTTCCTTTTGTACTGTGTTTCTTCATGTGAAAGAATTCTGAAAAAGGCAAAGAAATCAGTAAAATGCATTTCCAGGAAAAAAAAAACTATTATATTCTTTGAAAAAGCATCACTTCCAAGCATGTGTTGTTAACAACACTGCAAACAAACAAAACAACGAGTGGCTTAAAAATTATTTTCCATTTGCATTCTAAACACCATCTCTGACTATGCATAACTACAAGTTGAAGCAAAATGATCACTATATCGTCGAATAGAAATCCAACAAGGATGTTTCCCAAATACTATCAGTTTGATGATACCATGAAAATGGCCCTCTGCTACCTGGATTAGTTTGGTACGAGGAAGGCTGGTGCCATTTCTCTAAAGCAAATTAAAACAAACACACAGACAATCACGCACGTGTAGATGGGTACTTTCCAAGTCAAGGAACTAGGTACATATGTTTCTGTATAATGGCTATCAGAATATAGGCAATGAGGAAGAGGAGTCTTCCCCCCACCTCCTGCAAATTTGCCCTCCAGCATAGCCACCCAAAATTTAAATCTTGAGGGAACTTTGGCTAACTTTAAATCACACAGCTCATTGTTCTTGGAGCAAGCCGATTTTATTTTTTGCCTTTTTTTTCCCTATCGTTAATGTCAAGCAAACATTTATTTCAGGTGCAGAGCCTCGGGATATGTTAGTGAAACAGTGGCTGGGCTGGTCTAGTGCTTACTGCCCACTAAGTGGGTGGGAAAAGGGTGTTGTGACCCTCTTACCCTTCCCACCAGTCTCCCTAACAGCTTTGGCCTTCGGGTCAGCTCAATTTCCCCTCCACTGAGTGGCCATTACTGTGCCTGCGCGGTGATAAATGCTTTTTGTGAGAGACTGCATTGCCCGCAGCTAGCGCTAGGGAAGTCCGCCACCGGGGCCAGCCAGACAAACTAACATGCTGGCCCGCGATGGGCCGTTACCTAGCAACGTGCTTGGCCTCACCAAAATGAATAGACCCACAAACAAAAATGAAAAGGAGATAAAACGAGTCAAAGTACAAGGGGCGAGGAGGTTAATATTCCTCTATCGAATAACTTCGTTTTGGAGAATTGCATTTTAACCTTTTTTTCAAAGCCGAAGGTGGAGACATGTATTGGAAATTAAATTAGGCCACATTTGTATCCGCCCCTCCTCCAATGTTTTCTTTTATGCAGAGCTTGCTTTCCTTCTCCAACCACCGTTTTCTAACTTCCTCCTGAGTGGAAGGAAAGCAACGTTGGGGGAGAACCCACGGTGGATATGGAAGTATTTTCCTCTTTCTACCTTTCCTTGCTGTGTGACATTGAGTATGTAGCTTGGGCTCTCTGTTGTTGCCCAGTTCCCCTGTCAACAAAAGAGGGTGACAGGTGGTTTACTAAATATGATGAGAAGATGAGGTATAATATTTAATGCCACGAAAAGTCTTACTCTCTTTGTCCTTAAAGCTGATAGCAGTCAGCGCTGTATCTGGACGTAATTCAAGATATTATCAGATTAGTGAAAGCTATGTACTATTGAATGCTTTAGCTTTGAGGCTCAGAGCAGTACTCAAATTGTTATGCTTATATGTACATATAGGCTCATATACACACATATATTTCTCATGCAAATTTTGAGACTCTGTTATGTGTCAAGTATTAGTTCTGAGGGTTAGAGCAGCCCTCAAATGATTAGGAATATAAACACATGTGTGTTTGTATCTATACATATAAACACATATGTCTCATATAAATTTTGAGAATCTACTATGTGCCGAGAATTATATGAGACTCTTTTAGAATTTATATTTATATTTATGTTGAGAGGGGGGGCGAGAAATGAATGGATGGATCATCCTGATTCATTTAATAGTATCAATTGACAAATATTTTTTTAGTGCCCACCAATCCAAAGCTTAGTATTTTGATGTTTCCTGCCTAGTACCATAAATAGAAATATAATTGCCAAAATATAAAATGCATTATTCATAAATCTCTGGAATTCTCCTCTTGTCATCCTTTCCGCCACTAGTCTCCTCCAAGCCACCATCCCTCATCTGGATTGCTGTTCCTTTGCTGTAAATCTTCTTGCCCGTAGTCCACTATCTACTGGCGCTAGCAGCAAATTTATCTTGAGTCTTGTGCTTCCAACCCTTGTTGAGTCGCCTATTGTCCACACACCCTCCCCGGTCGAAGAACCAGCACTAGCTGCCATCACATTATTCCCAGCCATGGGGACCCCGGGGTTCAGGATAGAACTGTGCTCCTCAGGATTTCAATGACTGCTTTTTATGCCTTTCTTCCGTAGTTCCGCAAACCTCAAGTTGGACTCAAACCTCCAGGTTGTTGGTTAGCAGCCTTTTTGGCTAACCATGTACCCCACCGTGAGCTTGTTTTGGGGTTATGTCTCTTCTCTTCCTACTGCCCATGGTGCGCTTGGTCATACCTCCCTCATGAGACTCTTGGCCCCCCAGGAAATCGTAAGCACTGTCCTGCCTTGGCAAATACTCATCCCTGCATCTCAAGTCTGGTTCCCTGTCCCAGGTGTCCATTCGGCAAACTTTGACTCCTTCCTTAAGGAACAGGTCCCATGCCATCTGCTTTGCCTGAGGGCCGCAAAAAAGAGGAAGCTACCCCAGGAGATGGATTTCCACCGTGGCTGCAGCAATGGGCTCACAATTAACAATTGTGAGGCTGGAACAGGACTGGGAACGGTTGGGTTCTGTTGTGCACAGGGTAGCCATGGGTCAGCTTCAACAGCACCTAACAGCAGCAACAGCTCCAGGGTATCCTCCTGGCTCTTTCTACATAGATCAGCATCTGACCTTGAGCAAGTCCCCTCCATGCCCTACATCTCATCTTTAAAACAGTGCTATGGTGCTCGCTTCACGGGGCTGCTGTCAGGAGTACATGAGTTAGGAACAAACAGCGTGCTTAGAAGTGCATATGACATCTTGTAAGCATCCAATGAGTGTTGTTCATTATTGTTGTTTCCGTGGTAAAACCTCAAAGACAGAGTCTGTGGGGCAATCACTGTTCACAGACCTGTCGCACTCCCCAACGATAAGATTTTTTTGAAGGGAGCAAGCATCCCATCTTTGGGTTTGCAAATCTTGTGCTGGATATAGTGCCTGTTGTTGTAACTCTCACAGTAAAGCAATAGTGCTATTTTTTTGTTCATATTTCATGGCTCTTAGATCTTATTTTGCTCTAGATTTCCTGTTAAATTTACAGGACTCTGTCTTTAAACCAGCACCCTGACTTCTTACTTCTTTCTTTTATTCGAACAAACGCAATTGCTATCTAAACCTGTGTCAATTTGATGATATTAAGAGTGAAGAGTTAGCGTCTAGTTTGTCAATCAGGACACAGCCTGATGACATAGCCTTGTGGGCGTGGCTTTCTCAAGAGGATTCTGGGAACTTCCTCTCTTTCTTCATGGAGGTGGACCACACTCTTTCTGCTTTCACTGTCCTCTCGATAAGCCACATGCATCTGTATTGAGGAGTCACAGTCAGAGATCTGGAGGAGCCACATGGAGACACCAGTGCTAAGATGTTTCCACTGCCACTGGACCCGCAAGATGTTTCATGTGATCTTCCTGCATTTATGTGCTGCATGAGTCTGAAGAGGACTTTATTGACTATTATCAGACATATGGTTTAATATTGCACTTATTCAATTGATCTGGACTGAGCTGGGATGTTTTCTCAATATGCAACTGCTCTATAATATAAAGTTCTCTCTTACACATGCATGAGTGTCTCTAGACTTGCTTCTCTAGTCAATCCTGGACTACCACAATTGTATTTTAAAATAGAAAATAACTATACTTATGTATCCCTCTGTTACAAAAACTTGTGTGTTGAGGCACATCAGATTATTTTTTAAAAGTCCTAAGTGTGTGGCCTGACCATACATCAAATTCTAGGGACCTGCAGACACCACCTTGTTAGATGTATAACCTGAAAAAGAGCCAGTGAAGAGCCAGCAGAACAGGGGAGATAGGGCTTCTTTCCAATAAAGAGCAATCACTTCTTAGTGGACACCTAATCATAAATGAAACTTTTCGGATAAACCTACAAGAACCTAGGTGATTCCACATGTTAAGTGTTGGACTTAGTAGTCCACTAATTCAGTAGTCTGAACTCAGTAGATGAGCTGTGGAACACAGATGAGAAAGACTTATTCTGTAACATTTTACAGACTTGGAAACCCTGTGGGGAAGTGCTACTCCATCTGTGGGGTTGCTCTGTGTTGAAATTGATGGCAGTAGACTTGCTTGGGGGGTTAGGTTTAAAAGCCCTCTTTCATTTTCTCTTACAATAAAGGGAAGCAGATTGTACATGTAGAAAACACACAGGCTTTGTGCTAAACCCACCTGGAGTTCAAGCCTGGTTTTAACAAGATGGGTTAAATTGGCCACGGTGGCTAGCCTTTCTGTCCCTCCATTTTCTTTTATGTAAGAAGGGGATCTTTCTTACAGAACTTTCATGAGGACTAATTTATATGTTCATGAGTATAAAATTCCGCATGAGTGTTTAACAGTTGCTCCACAATTTCTTCTTTCTTTGTCAATCTAATCAAACCCACACCATTCTAACCCTGTCCCTGAGTTTCTCCTTTCTATCACCTCAGCCTGACCTCCAGGGGGCCACTATCCTGTAGGCCTCTGACCTCAAAACAGCCCTTTCCTTAGAGATGTTCTGGATATGTGAGAGACTCAGTGACTATAAAACCAAACTCACTGCCACTGATTGATTATGACTTGTGGCGACCCTATCCTGTTGGTAAAAACAAATCCATTGTGATCCGTTTCCCCTTTCTTCCCCCCACTTTCCCCTTACCCTCCTGGTATCGCTCGTCTCATTTTTGATCCTGAGAGGTTGATCTGTCCTCGACCTACATATACCCCCCTTCCAGGGGGACTGACAACAGAAAAGTGGACAAATGGAGACATTGGTCAGGGTAAAACATGAAAAAATAATAATAATAATTTGTAAACTATCAAGGATTCATGAGAGAGGAAGGGTGGGAGAGGGAGGGAAAAATAAGAAGCTGATCTCAAGGGTTCAAGCTGAAAGAAAACGTTTTGAAAATGATGATGGCGGGCTGAGCCCTGGTGGCGTAGTGGTCGTGTACAGGACTGCAGCCCACTGGGACGGAGGTTCAATTCCAGCAGTGGGGCTGGGCCTCCTACTCCCACCACCGGAGAG
>PVJH01039238.1:0-16552 GCA_004026705.1 Nesogale talazaci
ACTGCAATGGATCTCCTTCTGACTTATCTTGACCTTCATGTATAATTTCTTCATAAGATCTCTCAGACTGTAAATCTTTTTTTAAAATCATTTTATTGTGACCCTTACAAACCTTACCATAATCCATCCATCCATCCATCCATCCATCCATCCATCCATCCATCCATCCATCGTGTCAAGCACATTTGAACATGTATTGCCCTTCATACTCAAAACATTTGATTTCTACGTGAGCCCCTGCTGTCAGCTCCTCATTTCCCTTCTCCCTTCCTGTCCCCTTCCCCATGAACTCTCGACAACTCATAAATTTGTATTGTTTTGTCCTTCCTTGTGAACTCTTAATAACATAAATTAGTATTATTTTGCCATGTCTTGCAGTAGTACCAGGAGAGTGGGGGAAAAGTGGGGTAGAAGCAGGGAACTGATTACAAGGAACTATATATAACCCCTTCCCTGGGGGACGGGCAACATAAAAGTGGGTGAAGGGAGGCATTGGATAGTGTAAGAAATCTGTAATTCTTTACAGAAACCAACTTTGTCATGAAAAGCAGATCATGGGTTCAAACCATCATCCTTTAGGCTAGAAGCCCAGCACTAAATCCAGTGTCAATAGTGCTCCGAGTCCATCAATCACTACCTTTTCATTGATCTCTTTGAGACTATTGCCTGAACTTTTCATTTTTCTGTATTTTCAGTTCTAAAATGTCTGTTAAGTTCTTTTTGATAGCTTATATTCTTCTAATGCTTTCTATTATGTTTGCTTATTTCAAATATATTTATAATTGCTCTTTTCATCATTTTTATCATGATTACTTTAAAATCTGTCAAATAGTTCTAACATTGCTGTCACTTTGCCGTTGACATTTTTATTGTCTTTTTTCAATCAGTTTGAGATCTTCTGCCTTGGTGGCATAGTGGGTTATGCATTGGGCTAGTAATTGTAAGGTCAGTAGTTTGAAACCATGAGACAGTCCATGAAGAAAAAAGATGAGGCTTTCTACTCTTGTAAAGATTTCCAGTCTCCCTCAAGAACTCACGTGGCAGTTCTCCTTTGTCTTATAGGGTCCCTATGAATCACAATCAACTCAATGGAAATTAGAGTTTTAGTTTCAAAAGCTATCATTTACACATTTGCCAATTTAAGATTTTCTATCTATAATCTAGTGATACTAATTATTATGAGTGGTGCTTTTGAAAGTTGGACAGTTTTATACTTTCTTATAAAGTAATGCCTCTTATTTAGACCTCTGATTTTGTCTTTCTATGATAGCATTTTGCTCTAGTGATGTCATGGTTACTGTTGAGCTGCAGTCTGCATGGTTTTCAGCTCAAACGTAGCAGCAGCTCCTGAAAAAAATGAATAGACTCTCTACTCCCATAAACAATTATAATCTCAAAAAAACTGCAGGAGGTTGCCATGCATCAGCACTGACTCAATGGCGGTGAGAGTGAGTGACACCCCAGTGGTGCTCCTATTGTCCCTGGGACATGATGAAAAACTTTACTGCCAACTAGCTCCCTTGAGAAATGACCCCAGCAGAAAGCGGTATGTCATGGTGGTTGAAATTCCAGGTATCCTATACAGTATCCTCTAACCTGAAAGGTGTACTGACTCTCCGGCATGAAGTTTCGAGTTCTCTTCTTGACCTCTTTATCATGTAGTTAGGGTATCAGGCAGCCTTGTCACAGCTTCAGAAAAGTAGAAATCTAGATTTTTTCACCAGGCATTTGCTGTCATGGGTCTGTGGTGTTTGTAGAGTGATTATTTTCACAAAGCTTCGTATCTTTCTAATTCTTTGGCAAATGAAAGCAGGTTTTTGTCAGGGTTTCTTTTTCATTATGTGTGTTGGACTGTTGAAGCTTCTTCAACACTAAGTTTGTGAGACAAGTGTGAAACTAACAAAGTCCAAATGAAACTTTTCATGGAGCTCATCACTCTGCTGCTTGTTGAATCCCAAGTTCTCCACACAGTGCGCCTTCTCCTCTTTACCTTTCAGAATCTTATGTTTGTTAGAATATGATATCCAGATGCTTAACTTGTAATTAGTTAAAGAATAAAGCAAAGGATGCCCACCTTATCTTCTTGGGGCTATGTTCTTAGTTTTTGTAGTGCTACTTTCCTGTACAATATTTATTTTCCCATTCTTACTATCAAACTCCATATTTTTTTGGAAAGCACATTGAGAATAACAGAAGTGAAACATATTCACCCCCTAGACTCCACAACCCTTAGAAATGTCCAATTGATCCAATTTGATCCACAATAATACACAGTAGTTTTCATTATAGGACTTTAGAAAAGCTAATATACTTTCTGTAAAAACTGACAGGTAAAGCCATGCTCCTTTCTCCTTCTTTTTTCTATCTGAAAAGCAGTCCTTTTCAGTCCTGGAAGTTGAACAGTCCTCTTGTGTCCAAAAGAACAAAAGTCACACACTAGGATTGGTGGAGGGGTCATGGTTGACACAAGTGGTGCAGCACATTTCTGCTAACCAAAAGATAAGAGGTTTCAGTTTCTCCAGAGGTTCCATGGAAGAAAGGCCTGACAATCTACTTCTAAAAGTCCAGACATTGAAAACCTATGGATAACCATTATACAATGATCCAGTCAGGGTCATCATGAGGTGAGCCTGACTCAGTCACAAGTAGTTTATTTTTTATTTGAATTTTTTTTGTTAAGATTGATGGAAGCTAGAAGAAACCTCGATCCTTCATCAACTTCTTTAACTGCTTTACCAGACTTAAGCTTCCTATTTGTTTGTTATTGGGGGCTGTCGAGTCAGCTTCAACTCTAGTGACTGTATGCAGAACAGAAGAAGCACTGCCAGGGACTGCATCATCCTTGCAATTGTTCATATGCCCGAGTCCATTGTTGATACTATGTCAAGGTGTCTCTTCCAGTGCCTTCATGTTTTTCACTCTCCCTCTGCATTACTAAGTGTGTTGTCCTTCTGCAACGACTGATCTCTCCTCACAACATGTCCAACGTATATGAGACAAAATATAGCCATCCTTGCTTCTAAGTCTAAGGAACATTCTGGTCATACTTCTTCCAACATAGATTTGTTGGTTTTTTTTTTAGCAGGCCATGGTATTTCAATATTCTTTGCCATCACCACAAATCAAGTGCATCAATTCTTCTTCGGTCTTCCTTATTTAATGTCAAACTTTCCCATGCTTGTGAGGCAATTGAAAATACCAGGGCTTGGGTGAGGCACACCTTAGTCCTTAAAGTAACATCCTTGATTTTCAAAATGTTAGATAATCTTGTGATATAAGTTTACCCAATGCAATGCATTCTTAACGTGCTTGACTTCTGCTCCATGAACAGTGATTGTGAATCCAAGCCAGGCAAAATGCTTGAGAGCTTCAAACTTTTCTCCCTTTGTTATGTTATCCATGGACTAGTGGTGAGAATTTTGATCTTCCTGACACTGGACTGTTGTCACACTGAAGGCTGCAATCCTAGATCATTATCACCAAGTGCTACAACTCCTCATCACTCTTAGCCAGCGAGGTGTGTCATTTGTATATCGCCACCCCTTCTTCACATAAACCAGCTTCTATCATGATTTGTTCATCGTGTAGATTGAATAAGATGTGTTCATTATGTAAAAAACAAAAACACAAGAACAATTTCAAAAAATTCATCTTGTGTTTTTTGATTCTCTGTTATGCTCACCAAACCCAACCTGTCAGGCAAACTAATTGCTTTAAGTTGATTTGTAAATAAGCTAATTTTTATTTCACCATCATAATTCAGTGCATGGCTGCTTTTCCTAAATATTTTCCCTGTTTCTATTCTCAAACTGCCCCACTGCTCTGCCCCCTTTTGTCACAATTTATTCCATTGCATTGTTACCTTAATGTGTGATTCTGCTGTCTTCACCAGACTTCCAAATAGCAGGCATGATAACAAATTTAGGGCTTCATATATGGTTGGTAAACAAGCAGATGAACACAATTTTCTTAGTGCATTAGAATCTTTTCAATTATTTTTAAAAAACTCTTTCCCAAGTAACCAGCTTCAACGAATATGGCTGGGTTGGAATATTTTACATTGCACAGCACTCCTGGTGCTAGATGAGGTATTGGACAGAGATTATTGCCAGAGTGAATAGTGTTGGTATTAAATGCTTTGGCAGTTTACTTCATAGTGATCATAGGAACAATGAAAGGAGACCCTACCTGTTCCTAAGCCAACTTAACAATCACTATGTTTGTGTTCACTGGAGTAGCCATTGTGCCAATCCATCGTGTGGAAGATCTTCCCCTTTCTGGCCAGCTGTCTACTTTACCAAGCCTGATATTTTCCTGAGATTCTTCCTGCTGAGAAGTCAATGCTGCCGCACAGCAACCCTACTGAGACCCCACACAACCGAGTAGAACTGCCCCTGTTAGTTTCCAAGGCCAGCTGCTCACAGGAGGAGAAAGCCCTGTCTGTTCCCCATACAGCTGCTGCTTTAGCGCTGCTGACCCTCTGGATCACCATCCAATGCATACGCACGGTGCCACCAGTGCTCCTTTCTTCTGGACGTAGTTTCTCTGTCTCTTCCTCACTCTCTCATTCTGACTCTCTCTTGTTATTGGAATATAATTCACTTCTAATGATATTCAACAATTCCATCATATTAGAACAAGTTATGCAATTATGACTGCATTCAATTTTAGAGCATTTTCTTCACTCCTATGCTCCTTGTTAGAGGTTACACAATCTGTCAACTTGTGAAGGGGTGGAGTCTAGCCTGTCAATCAGGCTGCAGCTTCATTACCTTGTTTAGAGGCAGCACAGAGGTAAATAACTCACTGCAGGCCAGGTACACACAGACTCTCTGCTTCATATTCCTAATGGCAAGACATAGGGAACTCCCTAGAGCTGGAGGAGCCATGTGGAAACCCACACACACCAGCGCTCACACTTCCACCTCCATTGGATCAACAAGACTTTCACCCTCCGGCCTGTGATCTTCCTGCATTCAGCATCATTGCTATTGCATGGCTGCATGAGTCTAAAGAGGAATCTGTGGGCTAATATCAATATATTGAATAATATTGGACTTATGGGCTTGATCTGGACTGCGATGTTTTCTTAATGTACAATTGTATTTTCATATAAAGTTCTGTCTCACACACATATGAATGTCTATGAATTTGTTTCTCCAGTCAGCGCCCACTAACACAGAGGTACAAGTCCCTTCTGATATCATGTCTACAGTCTATGAGAGATAGTCTTGCTATCTTCACTTCTAAGGGGAACTCAGACTCTACTTCTTCCAAGAAACATTTATTAATTCTTCTGGAGGTCCATATATATATTCAACATTCTTTGCCAGTACCATAATTCATGCATCAGTTCTTCTTACTTAAATTATTCCTATTCATATTCCCATTTAAACAATGAAAAGATGACATGGCAGTCACAGCTAACTGCCTATGGCTTCAGTAACAGAATGAGAATCCAACTCCAAACCAGCTAACAGCAGATTGCCTCAACACAAAGAGCAGGCATGCCTCCACCCTCCACCCTTCTCTTACCCTATGCTGACACCAACTGGTCCTCCCACGGCATTCTACTTCTCTGCTGAGACTGTTAATTCATTGCAATGGCTACACAGAAGTGATTGATAATACTTCTGATGATAGGGGTTTATTACAGGGTGTTAGTAGCTTACCAGGAGTCAGAAAACATTAAGGATATAGTCATTGGTCCACAGCTGTGCCACTACCTGAAGCAGACCAATGTCTCTGTGTTTCTCAGTCTCTCACTCAAGTGGTCCATTGTCTTATGCTTCTGTTGGCCAGGAAGTCCATCCTTTACTCTGTCTCACCACTCCATGGACATGGTGGTATATCTTCTCTGCCTGATCTCTGTATGGATCCTTAAGTGTTCATGTTGCCTCTTCAGACAGGGGTCTCTTGTATTTCAATGACGATCTTCGTTTGAACAGTCGTTGAATTCTCCACCATTCTTATGGGATGCCGTTCTTGTGCTCAAAGATATGGTAAAACTGACCACTCCCTGAGTTAGAATCTACACATTCTTTGGATGGTCCCAACCTTTCAATTGGTGGCTGTTTTAGAGAAATATACAGAAATGTTGAATATCTGTGTGGATGTATGGGGGGGGTAGTGAAATTAATCAATGGTATTCATCTGTGTGGTCCATAGTAAAATATGAATAACCGTGAGAAGAATGAGATTTCCAGAATCCTTTATTGGGCTTATGCAGATCAAGAGGCAGTTGTACAAACGGAACAAGAGAATACTTCATGGTTTATAATCAGGAAAGGTATGCTTCAGGGTCATCAGGGTTGTATCGTCTTACCATACTTGTTCAATCTGAATGTTGAAAAGATGGATTATATGAAGAAGAATGTGGCATCAGCTTTGGAGAAAGGCTTATTAGCAACCAGCAATATGCTGATGACACAATCTTGTGTGCTGAAAGTAAGAAGGACCTCCAGTACTTGCTGAAGAAGATCAAGAATTACTTGTTTAAATTACAGATCACTGTAAAGAAGAACAAAATCCTCAGGACTAGACGAATAGGTAACGTCATGATCAATAGAGAAAAGTTTGAAACTGTCGATTTTTGTCTTGCTTAGATCCACAATCAATAGTCATGGAAGTAGCAATCAAGAGATGAGAAGTTGTATTAGGTAACTCTGCAGCATGTGACCTTTTTAAAATATTGAAAAGCAAAGATGTTACTTAGAGGACTTAGGGGGTATCTGGAGCTTCATTGCCTCATATGTATGTGAAAGTTGGACACTGATTAAGGAAGACCAAAGAATAACAGATGCATTTAAATTGTGTTCCTGGAGAAGAAAAAATTACAATACCATGGACTACTAAAAGGACAAATTGGTCTTTCTTAGAAGAAGTACAGCCAGAAGTGTTTCTTAGAGACAGGCATGACAAGACTTCTTCTTACAACCTTTGAACAGATTGTCAGGAGGGACCAATCCCTACAGAGGGACATCGCGGTTGGTAAAGTGGAGGAGCAGCAAAAGAGAGGAAGGTCCTCAATGAGATGGATTGATACCAGGGCGGCAACAAGGAACTAGGGCGTAGGAACAATTGTAAGGATAGCTGAGTACCAAGCAGTGTTTCCTTCCATTGTGAAAGGGGTTTCTGTGGATTTGAACCAACTCGACCCACGGATCAACAACAGCAACACACATACTTATGAAGCAATGGAAAATAACCTCATCTTGAATTAGACATGCCTTAGTCAAAGCAACATTTTTTTCTTTTAATTTTTTCAAGAGGTCTTTTATAGCAGAGTTATATTAAACACATTTAATTAAAATAAAGCAACATTAATTCATCTGTTCCTTATGAAGTTGGCAAACCTACTTCCTCTTGGGTGCCAAAACACGGAGATTTTTAATATATACCTATATCTCTCTATATATACACACATACACACACACATATATATGTATGTATTTAGTATCTAACAACTAGTTTTCTGAACCTGGAGGTGTTGGGAAGCTTCCTGTGCAGATTTTCTAGATGATCCACCTCTCTAATGTTCTCCTGCAATAAATGAAATTGCCCTTCTGGGATCCCTCTTGGAATCATTTTTGCTTGCTATTTGCCTGCTGGGGGATGCTAGAATGCCTTTATGACCATCCAAATCCCTCCCTGGCTTTGACCTGAGCCAGGATGAAGAATTTCCCTTTCTGCTCTAGTCATCATCCTTTTGTTTCCACTACTAAAGACTGTCACTCATCTCCCTTCTTATTTAACTCCTGGCTGTATTCATCAGAGAAGATAATAGGACCACTGAGAATTTTCAAATTTGGCCATTCTCTTAAGGCAAAACCAAGAAGCTAGAAGGAGCAGCATTCTACTGTACCATCTTGAGGACAGGGTGATAGAAGTGAAGGTTTTCTGAATTGGAATTTGAAAGAAACAAATAAATAGAATTATCTCTGCTTTATGGAGCCGGACAGGTAATGTTTTTTTTTATTAAAGTGTGGGTTCTTTTTGACAAGGATGATCCTTTTAGACATTTAAAAAAACCTTGCTAGAGTAGTTATAGATTCATGCACTTTTAATTCAAAGTAGATATAGAATCACCAAACATCATCAACATGCAGATACACACATATGTATGTTACAAATTAATTCCTACTTGAAACTCCATATTTTTCAGCCCATGACACACCTGACCATACGATGCACCCAGTTTTTAGAGCAGGAAAACAGCAAAGAATATTCTAAACTAAACAGTACCAGTAAATGAAAGTATTTATTAAAATAAAGCAAATGACAGTAATATTTAGCAGCATAAACTCAACAGTGCTGTCAAGAGCCATTATCGCTTTCATTAATGAATGGGGGGAGGTGTGCTCCATGCGTGACCTGACTGACATTGAGTCCAGGAGGTGGACCACTCCCTCCAACACCAGCAATCCACAGCATGCAAACAGCAGCAGACAGTCAGCGGGCACATGAGATCTTACACAAATGTTCTGGGGTATCTCACCTTTGGACCTTTTTTCCCCACTTTTTGGGGGAAAAAAGTGCATCTTACAGTCTGACAAATATGGAATATAAAACAAGGAAATTGCATTCTAAATACCATTTGGTAAGTATACAGGTTGGTTTATTTGAAACCAAAAATGCCCGTAGGTAAACAGAGTGCTATGAGTGTCAAAAAGGAACTGGGTTTGGACAATGCATGGTGAAATAAAATATTATAGTCTAACATGTAGAATCTAATGAGCTAGGGCAAACTAATGTATACATTTGCCATGATTCAGAGCCAACTAGATTGCAACCTAGGACAATATGCATAGCAACAGCAATGGATACATAAAATATGTAAAAGCTATTTTGTAGTTAGAATGATACTACTCTAAGGTTGAAGAATTAGTTGTAAGAAAAACATTCTTTTTCTGAATATGAACTTAATACTAAGGACATCAGTTTCTTCAGCTAAAAAAAACCAAAAACTAACATTAACTCTGCCTTCCCCACAGGGCTATTCGAAATGCAATTAATTTCCTAAACGTGAAAATGCTTTAGTATCACCAAAGTAATACAAGTTAAGGTTTTATTGAATAATACATAATGCAAAAATAATTTTAAAGTACTAAATAAACATAATAATTTGCAATAGAAATATTAAAATTCTGGAAGTTTCATTTGTTGTGTTCCTTAAAAATAAAAGTAAGGTTTTCACTTTAAAAGTTCAGTCTTCTGGGTTTATTCAAGGAAAGCATTGCAATATTTTCTGAAAAAGAATATGGGAAATTCAATTATGATCAAATAAACAACTATATGTGATGCTTCTAACTTCACAGAAATGTAAAATACAATTGCAATATTAAACTAAATACAATATCAATATAGTGCTGATAATGGAAAAGGGTTGTTTCCTTCCTGCTCTGATTCCTCAGAAGCAAAGTTGTGACTTGAACAAAGATGATGGTGGTGAGCATCATTATGCGGCTGCAAATATGGTCCACCCGAGCCAAATAATGCACTGTGTTGGCAAAGTTTTCTCTGCAGGCTTTTGCATAGTATGCATACAATAATTGTCTAGTTTTTATATATTCAATTTGCGATATATACAACTTTCAATTTTTAACTTTTTCAGTAGGCCTCCCTTCTTTGGCAACCATATGAATTGATCTCAGTAGTTTCATTCTTCATCCTGATATCTCCCTTCATCACCTCACTGATCTGTTAGGCTGGGTGGACTAGAGAAAGAAATACAGACAGCTTTTTATCAAAGAGCAATCATGTTTTGAGGAAAACACCCCCCCCCCCCAGTCAGATATTAGTCCATAGGTCCAATACTTGTCCATAAATCCCTGTTCAGACTCACACAGTCACATGTAATTATGCAAACTGCAGGAAGATCACAGCGGGTGGGTGCAAAGTCCTTGGGATCCAGTGACAATGAAAGCATCTCAGTGCTGGCGTGGGTCTCCACCAGGCTCCTCCAGCTCTCTGAGTGTGACTCTTCAACAGGAAGGTAAAGCAGAGAGAGGGGTTTTCAAAAGTCTCTGACAGTCTCCGCATGGTTTATCAACAGGAAAGTGATGGCAGAGAGAGGGAGGCCAGGCTCAGAGATCCAATTTTTTTCAGTTGTCCCCAATCAAGCTTGATCTGGCTGACAGACTAAACTCTACCCATTCACTGTTGATACCCTCAAGTTGACATGAGATTATAAAACTACCACATCATTTTGGCATGCACTTTCTGAATTCTTTTGCTCTATTTACCAAGAAGAAAATAGAAAAATATGCTTCAGAGTAGTTTTCAGGAGGACCTAAGAAAGAGGTCTTGGAAGAGAAATGTTAAAAAACCTGGTCTATGTCAACATGTTATTTTATGTAATAATAGCTTTGCTCAATCGAATTTTAGTTTCAACAACCGTCTCCTTCCGTTTATAGCGTTCACTCCACTGCATCAGGAAGTCGGTGCTGTACTTGAGAAGTGCTATTCTTCATCCTTTATTCATTGTTTCATTTACTTTTTCATTTTCAATATCTAGAGAAACCGCCTATATTTCTAACACTGAATCATATACCGGCATGCTTTGCATAAAACTATTTTTCCCTTTGTATTGACACTGGGGGGATGTTTTCTACTTGAAATTTATGAAGATGTATTTTAGTTTGGAAAAATCCCTTAATTTAAAAAATATTTTATTTGTATTTTGCCTGGTCACTATATAACTCCTATTAATTAAGTGATGAATAGTCTTGGTAATCCATTTTAATCTCTTAAATTGCTTAAACTATGTTTCTCCTTATTTCTTTCAAAAGTCTATTTCATTTTAAAATATAATATTTCTTGATAACTTAATTCCAAGAATTAATTAGGAACTGTGCATTTACCTTTTTTTGTGGGCATCACTTCCCCTGGTGGTATTAGGAGGTCCAGCTTTGCTTCTGGAGAGCTGCTGCTGGATATGAACCACAAACCCTGTGGGCCGCAGTCCTGCATACAACAACTATGCTACTGGAGCTCAGCCCAAGAACTGTGCATTTAAAAAAACAAATCACTTTACTGGGGGCTCTTACTTCTCTTATTGCAATCCATGCATCCATTTTGTCAATCACACTTGTACGTACATTGCAATCATCCTTTTCAAAACCTGTTCCTTCTATTCCGACCCATGGTATCAGGTTCCCTTTTTGCCCCTTCCCTCTCCCACTCTTCCACCCTTGTAAATCCTTGATAATTTATGAATTATTATTTTTTCATATCTTATACCATCTTCTGTCTCCTTTCACTTATGTTTCTGTTGCTCATTCCCCTAAAGGGTATTAATATGTCAATTATGGTAAGCTACTCCCCACTTCTTCCCCACCTTCCCCTGCCCATTACTGTTCCAGAGGGGTTGATCTGACCTGGATTCCACATGTCCACACCTCTTACATGGATCACTGTACATGCTCTGGTCTAGCTGGACTTGCAAGTTTGAACTAGGGTCATGGTAGTTTGGGGAGTGGAGAGGAAGGATGAAAGAAGCGGAGGAATGTTTTATGTTTTGTCAGTGCTATACTGAACCCTGAATGGCTTGTCCTTTCCTTGTGACCCTTCTGTGAGAGGATGTCCAGTTGTCTACAGATGGACTTTGGGTCTCCATTCTGACCCCCCTCATTTGCATCAAAATGGTTATTTGTTTTGGGGTCTTCTGATGCCTAATATCTTATCCCATAGACACCTCATGATCATGTGGGTTAGTGTTCTCCTTCCATATGGGCTTTTTGTGCTTCCCTGCTAGATGGCCACTTGTTTAACTTCAACCCTTTAAGACTCCAGGCACTAAACCTTCTAATAGCCAGGCACGATCAGTTTTCTTCACATTAGCTTATGCACCCATTTTGACTTCAGTGATAGTGTCGGGAAGATGAGCATCACAGAATGCCAAGTTATAAAAACAAAGTGCTCTTCCATTGAGAGAGGACTTAAATAGAGGCCCACTATCCATCTGCTACCTTAATACTTACATAAGTATACGTACCTAGACCTCTATCCCTATGGTTGTATATTAATATATTTACATATGTAAATGCCTGTTTATACCTCTATAAATATCTTTTGCCTCCTACTTCTTTCCTCCATTTCCTTTTACTTTCCTCCTGTCCCATCATGTTTGACCTTCATTTAGTTCTCTGTACTTACTCTTGGCTACACTGCACTTAATCAACCCCCAGCAGGCATTTTTATGCCCTCCTTGCCATTGATGTTAAATCTCTTGTTGCCGCCTTTTTCCTGGGTTTATTGTCTCCTGTGTTAGCCCAGGTAGCCTAGAGAAACAGATTCATAAACACGCATATGTATATAGGGGAGATGTTTTTATACAAGAGGAATGGAACATTGAGAAAGCATCCCGACCCAGTCCAGTCCTAGTTCATACTTAAATACAAACAGAAGTCAGAAGCTAACCATTATGTGATGAGCTTTTGATAGAGTCTAATACAATCAAAGAAGAAAAACAGAAGGAATGGAGGCAAAAAAAACTCATTGTTAATATTCTCAGAGAATATGGCTAAGCCTGATATCATTTGAGCTCTTAAAGTCATATAGTAGCCCATATGTCTGATACCAATCCATCAGTCCTCTTTAGACTCACGAAGCACATGCAATGATGCAAGGCCAGGGGTGGTAGAAGCATTTTGGTCCTGGTAGGGATCTCCCTGTGGCCTCCCAAGCATCTCAGCACTGGCAGGAGTCTCCATGTGGCTTCTCTGGCCCCAGAGGTATGGTTCCATCAGGGTGAACCCATGTGGCTTCTCCTCCAGCTCCTCCAGGCTCCAGGGCTTAGGCTTTATAGCATGCTGCTGTGTTGCCTTGTTCGTAGACCATCTCCAAGAGAGTGAGTCAAGTCTCTCTTCTTCAATTGGGAAATACTGGGAGACTTCCCAGAATTCTCAGGAGAAAACCATGCCCATACAGAGGCCTCATTGGCTATCTCCATATGGGCTAGACTCTACCCTTACAGTTCCAGTGCTGAAATTGACATAGATCGGTGACTGCCACATCTCCCCCACCTCTTTTCCCCACCTCTACTTCTTGCCTGTCCCCCCAAAACTCAGTCCAGTTGTCTTCTCAGATTGTTTATCCTGCCTATATTTTATAGATAGACGTTAAAAAAAAGCAAGAAAGAAAAGGAATTTAAAAACACACCAAAATTCACCTACCAATATTTCTAGGTCTGTCTGCTTGTATTATTTTATTATTCTTTCTTTTTTATATTTTTCTTTCCCAGTGTGTGATAGGAAGAATTCCTAGGTATCCTCTAAAATTCCCACTCCCTCTTCTACAAACCAGCTTTTGAGTGTGATTCGACCGTCTGTATAGGTTATCGAGCACTTCATTATCTTATATAGAGAACAGATTTTTCACAAGCCATTGAGGTTATTAATGAGTTGGTTTTCAATTAATTTAGAGGGATTATGCAGTGGTTGAGCCTGATATCATTTGAACTCTTAAAAGTCAGACTATTGACAAACAACTGAAAAACCAATCATATTTCAGCTGGCCTGAAGGCAAGCAATATGCAATTTGTGAGCTACTTACAGAGGTCATGTGACAAGGAACTGAAGTGACTTTTAGTAGTTAGGAGTGGTTCTTGGCAAACAACTATTAGTTGCTGAGTTTGAAAGAGAAGCCCAAGTCCCAGGTGAGACTATAGCTCTGGGCAATATCTTGATTGCAGGTATGTAGCAGAGAACTTCATTATATTGGGCTTCTGTGGATTGATAAATTTGTGCTGTTTTAAGAAACTTCGTTCATTTACACAGCAATAGAATAATAATACACAGAGAAACATTTTTCCTGTTTTATGAATGTGATAACTGTCATTTTCTCTGAGAATATTAACAGTGAGTTCTTTGTTTCCTTTCCTTCCTTTTTTCTTCTTTGATTGGGTTAGGCTCTTTATCTATTAAAACTCTTCACATAGTGGTTAGCTTCTGACTTCTGTTTATATTTAAGTGTGAGACTGTCAAATAAAAATAAGGTACCTGTTAGGAGTTGAATTGTAACTTTCAAAATTATATATTGAAACCCTAACAACTGATATAGGTGAACTTAAACTCATTTGGAAATAGGGTCTGTGAATGTAATCAAACCAAGATGAGGTCCTTAGTGGGTGCCCTTAGAACACACATATGCACAGGAGAACATCTTGTGATGATGGAGAAAATGATTGAAATGAACCATGAGCACAAAGCATGAATACCATGGATTGCAGGAGAAACCAGATGAAAAGAGAAAGGAATGGAACAGATTCTCTGCTGGAGCTTTCAGGGAATATATAGCTGTCTTGACTTTGTGTCTTGACTTTAGACTTCTAGTTTCCAAATGGTTGTCAACTTGAAGAATCAGTTTCCTGAACAGGCATAAAATTCGTGATTTGGGGATGGTTGAGTCTTATTGTTGCAGCCATTGAGTCAATATATTTCATTGACTGCTCTCCTTGATTTCACTTGCTCTCCCTTTCCCCAACCATGATCTTGCTCTCTTAATGATGTATTCCAAAGAAAGTGAGTTGAAACTCTGAACAATATTATGTGATCAATGAGATTTTCATTAGTATTCAAAAGTAGATCTAGGCGTTTCATTAAATTCTCTCATCATGGGTGGACATGCTGAGATTTGACATACCACTGGCATAGCTTCCACCATTATAGCAACAAGTAAGCCACCACACTACAGCCACCTGTCTGATACATGGAGGCTACCTTTTTGACACACTTTAGATGATGACACACTTTTGACACACCTTTTGACACACAACATTTGCAAATGCTGATGAGTAATTGTCATTTTGAAAAATGGAAATCGAGGAGGACATACATTTGAGAACAGTTTGGTGTATTAAAGAACTTCACTGAGGTTATTTTTCATGCAGGTGCTTGTATGAATTATTATTTACATCCAGAAGAATTTGAATTTGGGAAAGGAGAGATACAATTCATTTTGTATCTGACTCGAGTATGGATCTGTTAAGTATAGATTGTTTACACACTCATGTTCTTGAGGGTAGCTGCAATGATATTGACTGACATTAGAGTGAATTTTTTTGTCATAGCTCCTATGCCAAGGACAATTGTCTAGCTAAAGACGCTTGGGCATTTTCAATCTAATTCATCAGTGGCATCCAAAGTCCATTTCCAACTCTTTCAAGGGTTCTACTGCTTCCTGCTTTTATCCCAGAACTAGCAAAACTCTTGGTTCAGCAGGAGTGAAGTTGTTCTGCCAAAAGCAACTTTCCTGTGGAATCAGATCAATATTTCACATATGGAGCAAGTCCAGGTTAATCAGAATCGAGGGGGTGGGGGCTAGGGAGTTGATTAATTACAAAAGAAATATTAGATATTTTTGTCTTTGCCCTCCAGGCAAGGCAGAGAAAGGACAAAACGTAAAGTCCTGAAAGTATGCTACAAAAAGTAACCTAATTGTTTAGAAGGAGGCCATGGCTTTACATTTTAAAAATCACAAATCAGTAAATAAATTCACAGAAGCTATTTCAGAAAGACAAACTATTAGAGATAGGAAAATCTATCTCCCCATCTTCACATTTTATTGAACTCTGCAGAGCTATAAGTTGAGGTACAGAAGAACATATGGAGATAATGATTGAGGAAGTTATATAAATTAGTAATGTAGCTTTAAAGTGGAAAAATTTCAAGGAAAAGTTTGAGCAGAATATAATAGCGAATGAGTTACAAATATAATGTATGATTGCTATATTTCTTGTATGTAAAAATAAGGTTATGTCTTCATAGCAAAAAAAAGGGGGGGAAAGTTTTGAGTTTTATTAAAACATCCTGCAGAATAAAGGAAAACTGCCAATAATTTTTTTCTAAATTAACACATAATACATTCCAATTGTTTCTAAATGTATAAGATAATGCAGAAAGAACTTTTAAAAATCATTTTATTGGGGGCTCATGCACCGTTTTCCACAATACATAAATAAAGATACGGTGCCAGGCACCTTCACATGGCCGCTGCTATTATCGTTCTCCAATCATCCGCCTTTTCCCTCCAGCCCCTAGTATCCACTTTTCCATCCCTTCCCCTCTTCTCCTGCTCGCTCCTCCCCACCAACCCTCAATACTTTATAAATTATTATTGTTCTGTTATATCTTACACAATGCATAAAGACTTTTATATTTTGAGAAATAATTCATCAAAGTTAAATGTGAACTATTAATTTACTAGATTTTTGTTTTTTAAAAATATGAAATGGGCCTGAGCCCCGGTCGCGCAGTGGTTTTGCGCGGGACCGCGGCCCACTGGGACGGAGGTTCAATTCCAGCAGTGGGGCTGGACCTCCTCCTACTCCCACCACTGGAGAGCAATGATGCTCCCCCTCCCAAATAGGATATGGTACTCACATTATTATAATGTATTGGAGTGAGGGATAGAGCAGTTTTTATTATTAAAATTAGTATTACAGCAGTACTGAGTGCATAAAATAAGCATCAATGGAGGCAGCAAAAGAATCCCATATTATGTATCCATTGGACTTACTAGAAGCATACCTGCTTCAACAGCTTGTAAACAC
>PVJH01039239.1:0-16530 GCA_004026705.1 Nesogale talazaci
TCCCTCACGGGGACAAAGCTCACCTGCCCGGCCCGTGTCAGAGGGCATTCCGCAGGGGCTTCATCCACGTGTATTTTCTTTCCACTTTATTTTTTTTAACTGAAAACCTTTAAAATGAGTCAAAAGGGCGACCAAATGACCAACTACGACAACCTGGTCTGCCATAATCAACTTTATAATGCTCTTTATCTGATAACAGGGCGAGTCACATCCCTGGGCTGTGATCAGAGGCTAAATTGAGGTGTTCTTGCTGCCTGGTTTTGCCAGACTGGCAAATTGGCAGGGTAGGGGTCTCAGCACTGGGCTGCCCGGCACAACGGAGGGAACACCAGCTCTCTGCTGCTGGGGTTTTTGTTTTGTTCTCATTCCCGCCTTTCATCTTTTTGTTTGGCCATCCTATGGTGGAAATTAATTAGTCTCTGTGAACCTGAATCAAGAACTTTTTGAGAATGAAATACTATGAAAGGAAAAGGAAAAAACCCTTTAAAAAAGGCTTCTGCTCAGTTCCTAACAATGTTTGTGATCATAATGTTGTAATTCGATGTAGAACGATTTTGTGAAGATCACTGGGTAGCTAATGTCGAGGTAGGCTAAGAAGTGTTACACTTAAGTACCTGCAACGGCCTCATTGCGTATGATTGATAAGAAACATTGATAAGAAACAAGACATAATATTTGGTATGGTCTGATGCAGGGGGAAGTTCGTACAGGGGTGCAGTGGGGGGGTGACACCATGAGGTACTACACCAGTGGCACCAAACCAAGTGACCTCATTGCCAATCTGGCCCCTTCGAGCATCTGCTGTAGGCTGAGCTGGCAGCCAGACCTCACCACTGTACCGAGGGGACAGGGACAAGCGAGTCCTTCAGCCTTAGTTCCCCACTGTGTGAAACAGGTGTGATTCTGGTATTTGACTCTGGCACTCTTCAAGAGGGTCAGGGGAAGCAAGCAGAGAATGTGCTTAGCAAAGTGGGGGGGGGGTGGTGCGGGGGGGCGGGCGTTGAAGAACTTTTATCTGTGCCAACATTCACTACCCATGCCGCCCTGTGTGAGCAGGACAGAATGCTTCTCTGTGTTCTTTGCTTGTTTATTTGTTTTTCAATAGACTTTGTTTTGTTCTCTATTTTCCTCCAGTTTTAGGTTTACAAGAATAACAAAATAAAAGCAACAAAGATTGTGCAGAAAGTACAGAGCGTTCCCACAGACTCCCTGTTCCTACCACGCACTGTTTCTCCTCTTTGTAACATCTTGTTACATTTGTTGCAACTCACCAAGTAATACATTATGATTAACTGAAGTCTAGGTTGACATTAGGCGTCACTCTTTGTGGCAGCCCTAAGGTGGTTGCACAATGTCATGTGTCCACCAGGACAGTAACATACAGAATGGTTTCGCTGTCTTTAAAAATAAAACCTCGGGCCCCACCCATTCCTCTCTCATCCTCCTCCACAAGCCCTTGGAAGCCACTGATCTTTTTACCGTGTCAAGAAGTTGAAGGATGTATTTGCATCAGGACACTTCTTTCAGGTGGGCAAGAGCAAAGTCATCATTTTGAGGACTAAGGTGACCCTGATCCACGCCCTGGTAAGCTTTCCGGGGCCTTTATTTACTGGGGTGGCACAATTGAAAAAGAGAGAGAGGCCGGGAAGGAGACGGACCAGTCAGGGCGCAGTGAAGTAACCATGAAACATACAACTTTCCTCGAGTTCCTAAAGGCTTCCTGCCCCCAACTATCATGATCCCAATTCTACCTTACAAATCCAGCTGGACTGGGAGAGGTACACTGGTACAGATGGGAACTGGAAATACAGGGAGTCCCGAACGGATTAACCCCTCAGGACCAGTAGTGAGAGTGGAGTTATCAGATGGATGGAGGGAAGGTGGGGTAGAGAGGGGAAGCCAATTACATGGATGCACACATAATTTCCTATCTGGAGGACGGACAGCAGAGGAGTGGGCAGGGGAAATATCGGGCAGTGTAAGATATGACAAAATAATTTATAAAATATCAAGGGTTAGTGAGGGAGGGGTGGGAGAGGGAAAGTTGAAAAGCTGATGTCAAGGGTTCAAGAAGAAAAGCGAATGTTTAGAGAATGATGATGGCAGCAGGCACGCGAAGATGCTTGGCACAATATATGTATGTTTGGATTGTGATAAGCGATGTACAAGCCCTCAATTAAATTATTTAAGAGAGAGAGAGGAGAGAAAGAAGCAGCTGTAAATACTCATTCATAATCAAACAGCGGCATGTCCACAGTATGGATCAAGGGACACGGGAAGTTATCGAAGATGAAATGGAGCACTTGAAGATCAATATCCGAAGCTGAAATGGTCTGGTATTGGCCATTTTGAATTTGGAGAATCATGCAGTCAGTCTACAGAAAGGACAGATTGAGGAACGGCGTGTCAGATTCATTGACAAAAAGGACATTCCGAGTTCCGTTTGGAAGAGCAACGCTGCCAGGGATTGGATGCCATACGTAACTCACAAAAGACAGCTGTTACAAAATCACAGAAGAGGCCGAGGTCAGACGGAGACGAGGGAAACTCCTGGGACATGGGCATTTGGTTATCCTTTGGGCAGCAAACTAAACTCAACCCCAACTCAATTTCCAGCCAACCAAAAGACAGATCTGTCAGGGAAATAGTAACACTGGTGAGATACACACACCTCAGAATCATCAACCATTTGGGATTAAGGGCCTAGCATTTACCCAAGGTCAAAGTTCAAAAAGGGTGAGGAGAGGAGAGATGGAGACAGGAAACACCGGGAAGAGGTGGGTGGCGGTGATGTTACATTGAGGGATGACAAGAAAGGAGGTAAAACAGTACCTACGGATTGTTGAACATAATGCAGCTCATCTGCTCTCTATATCTTCATCCAAATCATAAGATTGCACTTGTTCTTAGCCAAAAGGCCGGGAAGTGATCATCATTCCACTTAATAATAAAAGGTTAAATAAGTAAGTATAGTGAATACCATTAAGATTTTTAAACACTGACATTTCCAAAGGAGGTCCCATTCTCCGGTACTAGGGATTTGGACTTGGACCTTCCTTCCTGGGCAACATAAATCAATCTGTAACACCAGTTAAGAGTAAACATGCGTGTCTAGCAATGATCCCATCATTATGGGCTGCTACAGGCAAGGAGGCACCCACATGACTGCACGGGAAATATCGGTCCATGCGGGATCAACACTGGTGACGGAGCCTACTCCTGCTGTCCTGTGCAAGGCTTGTCCTGAACAATAACCCAATATGAGTACCAGCCAAGCCTCTGCACCAGCCACTAATCCATTAATACCAAGGCTGACGAAATGAAAGATGTCTACCAGCTTCTCCAGCTCTAAATGGATCGAGCACGCCGTCAAGAGGCCTTGATAATGATTGGTCATTGAACTGGGAATGTTGGAAAGAAAACATCAACAGCCCTGGGGAAATACGGCCTTGGTGAGAGAAATGGCCGTGGAGACAACAGGATAGAATGTTGCGAAACCAACGAGATGTATCCATTGCAAGGACCTCGGGGTCTGCAAGCAGATGCATGAACCTTGCCAGATGGAATATGCTGGAATCAAATCCACTACCTTTATGGACAAAGAGACTATGGAGAATCTCAATGCCATCAGTCAGAACAAGGCTAGGGACCAATTATCAGCGGCTTATGAGCAAGTTCAACCCACCCACAAGGGTTAAAGCATGGCCTTTCGTAGATGCCAGTTGCAGACCATCTCAAGCACAGCGCACAAACCAGTGACTGAAGGCCAAAGAACTCGTGGGAAGACAGCCAGGACACCAGACATGAAGAAAGTAAGGGGTCATTTATAAGACAGAAAGCGGGGAAAGACGCCCCAAAATTGGTATCAGATGACAGTCTGAAACTCGCTTTTGAACAAAGTGAAAACCTTTGCTAAAAGCAAAAGAAACAAATAATGAAATAAAAGAGCTAAACAGACTCCAAAGAGTGACTTGAGAAGACACAGATAATTTCACAGATAATATCAAAAAATGTGCAAAGGCCCAGAGTCAGAAAAACAAAAGAGAAGCTCAGCCAGAAAGAACCGAAGAAAAACTCAAGCCTCAAGATGAAATATTGAAGGATTTTTCAGGTAAATTACTGACTGAAGCACCAAAAGGTGGAAGAAATACACAGAGTCTCTATGTCAAAGAGAATTGGCCAATACTCAGCCATTTTTAATTTATAATCTAGATCTGATGGCCTTGAAGTAAGAAATCTGAGCGGTGCTAGAGGCTTTGACCATGACTAAGTCTCCAGGAATTAATGAAATTTCATTTCAACAAGTATATGCAATACTGGAAGTGCTAACCTGTGCCAAAAAATTTGGTAGAAAACCTGACCAACAACCTGGGGGGAAAAAAAGCAATCCATCATAACATGGAGGTTATTGAACAGCATCATTGGTACCACCTGCAAGTAAAATTTTGCTGAAGATAATTTTAAAAAATTGGAAGCAATACTTCAAAAGGGAGCTTCCAGTAATTGAAGCCAGATTCGGAAAAGGACCTGGAATATCATCAGCGGGTGGATCTTGGTGGAAAGCAGAGACATCCAGAAAGGTGTCTGCCACTGCTTTACTGACTACACCATGGTCCTGGAGTCTGTGGATCATGACAAGTTCCAGGGGACACTGCGAAGAACTGGAACACCGCAATGCTTCAGGGTGCTCACTTGGCACCTGTGCATGGAACGAGAGGATACCGGGTGTTTTAAAATGAGAAAGGGTGTGTGTTAGGGTGGCGCAGGTTCAACACACTTCTTCACTGTTTGTTGAGCAAATCCAGGAGACTGGACTACATGGGGAAGGAGGGGGCATCAGGATTGGAGGAAGGCTCTTGAAAGCTATAAGATGTAGGTGACACAACCTTGCTTGTTAAAAGAGAAGAGGACTTGAAGCACTGATTCAGGAAGATCAAAGAATATAACCTAAAGAAAAGAAAACAAAAATCCTTACATGGGTCCAATAACTGGTATCATGATAAATGAAGAAAATATTAAAGTTGTCAAGAATTCCAATTTGTTTGGCATCCATAATTAATGCTCATGGAAACAGCAATCAAGAAAACATGACATACTGCACCAGGAGACTTGACTGCACAAGACCTCATAACGTGTTTGTGGTGGTCACCTGATCTAGTGTCAATGTGAGGATTAAGAATGTGTGGGGTGGAGTCTAGCCTGTCAATCTGGAGATAGCCAATGAGACCTTTGTATGGGCATGACCTTCTCCTGAGAATTCTGGGAAATGTGGTCATTCCATCTTAGAGACAGAGACACCATCTCTCTCGATTCACTTCCTTGGAGACATTCTATGACAAGGCTAGGGATTCACTTCCTTGGAGACATTCTATGACAAGGCTAGGAGAAGCCACATGGAGCTACCCTACTGCCCTGAGCCAGACAAGTCACATGGATGCAACCAGACCTCTGAAACTAGAGGAGTCACTTGGACACTCTGCCAGCGCTGAGATGTTTACAACACCACTGGATCCAAAGGCATTCTACCCATCTGGCTTGTGATCATCCTGCATTTGGTATCATGGCATGTGTTTTGTGAGTTTGAAGAAGACTTCATAGACTGGCATCAGTCATATGGGCTAATATCAGTCTTGTGGGCTTGGACTGGGCTGGAATGCTTTCTTAATGTACACTTACTTTTGTATGTAAAATGCTATCTGATACACATAAAGAGTTTCTATGGATTTGTTTCTCTAGTCTACCCAGACTGACATGGTATTGAAGAGAAAAGTTTTCACCTTGAAGACTCAGATGCATGTGACCCAAGCCATAACAATTTTAAGAGTTCGATATTCATGAAACCGTTGGACACTGAATAGGGAAAACTGAAGAATTGAAGCCCTTGAATCATGGTATTGACAAAGACTATTGAATACTTGAGTACTTTGGACACATCATCGGGAGGAACCAGTCCTTGGAAAAGAGCATTTTCTTAGGCTGGGTTCTCTAGAGAAGCAAAGTTACATAATCCCCTGTCAACTTGAATGAAGGAGTGGAGTCTAGTTTGTCAATCAGGTCACAGCTTGATGACCTCATTTGGAGGAGAGGCAGAGAAAAATAGCTCACTGGAGGCCTGTCCCAATTTCTCTGCCTTCCCTTTCCTGCTGTTGAGACACTCAGAGAGCTGGAGAGCCCCATGCCAGTGGAGATGCTTCCACCGCCACTGGATCCAGTAGACTTTCCACTCACTGGTCTGTGATCTTCCTGCATTTGGCATCATTGCATGTGCTGTGTGAGCTTAAGGAGGAATTTATGGACTGCTATAGGACATAGGGACTAATATCAAACTTATGGACTTAATCTGGCCTGGGCTGGCATGTTTCTCAATGTACAGTTGCTCTCTTATATAAAACTCTTTTACACACACATGTCTGTGAATGTGTTTCTCTACTCAACCCAGACTAGCACATACATGCATGCGTATCAAGCAAATGGCTCACATGGTTGTAGAAGAGGTCGTGGAAGAAGAGTCCAAGTCCTGGAAGGTTCCAAGTTCTTGGATAAGATATTAAGCTGAAGGGCTGAGCCCCGGTGGCGTAGTGGTTGTGCGTGGGACTGCGGCCCACTGGCATGGAGGTTCAATTCCAGCTCCACAGGAGCAAAGACTGGGCCTCCTACTCCCACCAACAGAGGGCAGTGATGCCCCCCAAAAAAGATATTAAGCTGGAGGCTTCTCCTGACTCCATAGCTGCTGAGGTAGATGCACCCAACATAGAAATGAAGACCACAGACGTCTTCCTTTAGAGTTGGATGACTCCCAGGTCAGTAAGTCAGGCTGTGACCACAGTATCAAATAAATCTTAGGTTGGCAGGTTAGATAGCAGGCTGCGCGGTTGGCTCTCAGGATTGGCATGTGACATCGTCCACTATCCTTTCAAGGTCCAAGAACCAGAGATCAATGAGCCAGAGGCAGCATTCAGCCCCAGCAAAACTTGTTGTTTTTTTCTACAGCACCCACTTTTCCAGGAAGCTGGCCATCCCTCCAGGGGATTCCCTTTCAACTTCCTTTTCTTTCCTGCATCTGGGTTGTGACTCGAGTATGGGATTGCATCCCACCCCGATGCTCCTACAATCGATTGTCAGCTCATCTTGTGGATCCCGTTAATGGGGGCTGATGGCATTGTGTTAGATCTCATCAGAGAGGAATACAAGGTCTTAACGGGCTAACCGCTGAGATCCTGGTCCTGTCAAGTGACATAAAACCAGGCTTGGTGGGGAGGGGGTTCTCCCCAAGAGAGGCAGATGCTCCTGGTGTGGGTGGACAGAGCAGCTGCACCCATTGGCTCAAACGCAGTAATGATGGGAGGACAGGACAGGGCAGTGTTGTGCTCAGTTGCGTGCAGGGTCACTTGGCATCAGAGAGGACTTGAAGGCACCCAACGACAGCTACCAATGAGCGATGACTCCACGAGCGCCTGGGGCTCCGCGAGGCACTGTGAGAACACAGAGCACCATGCACAGTGACTGTGGCACATGGAGGCCGGCTGTGCATGCATCCACCATCCCATTCCTTGATGTTGACCCTGGGACTTTAGATCCCTGGGGCTTCCCAGTGGGCCAGTGTCAGTTCCTGAGGGGCCAACACTGGAGAAACGCATTCTGCGGCTGAGAAGCAGGAAGACTTACTTGACAGTTCCTGAATCCATGTCGTCCACCCACCACAGCTGCGGATGAACCAGGGAGTATCGGGGGTTGGCGTCAGTACCATCCTGGGCGGGATTCATCACCATGGGATCCTCAGCTTCTGGCACAGAGTTCTGCAGATTGCTGACAGATCATGGGGTCCCTGTGCCATGCAAAGAGCTAAGCGCAGAGGAACTGAAAGGCCGGATGTTGAAAACCACTCAAAGATGGGGCAGAAGAAAGGCCTGGCAATCTACTTCCTTCTGAAAAGAAGATCCTTTCAGACATCCTACAAATCCTACACCCTTTCAGAGATCCTACAGACCCCTCTTCTTGTCTGGACACACAGCGTCACCAGCAGTCACCCTTGACTCCGGGACCGCTAGCTTTGATTGAGGCTCATCGCAATTACACGTGGATGCAATGAAGGCGTAGGCAGGCGAAGAGCTGGGAAGCTTCCCATGGCTGAGATTTTGAACAAACTGGTGACCGGCCCATGAGGTGGTGCCAACGTTGACATGGTCAGGGACTAATGGACAGACTGGAGGTCTGAGTTCACAGAAAGGCCTGGTGATCTTCTTCTGAAAACCCAGTCGTGCAAAGGCTGCAGGGCACATCTCCAGCATGGAGCACCTGAAGCTGATAAGAATTGGAATTGACTCCACGGGAACTGGTAACTGAGCAAGACCAATGACCACGCCGGGTCTTCTGAAACTTGAACATGCCTCTCTCTCGTGTGTTCCCCTCCAGCGCTATTGGGATGGGTGGGCATGGTTTGGGGGTGGCGGTGCTCAGAGAACTAAGGGATGGTGTGAGGGCAGCTTTCCTGAGCTTAGGTGTCCAATCGAGAGACACCCAGGATGGTGAGACTTCCCCCTTGTGTACTTTGGACATGTCAGGAGAGACCAGTCCGTCCCTGTAGAAGGACCACATGCTTGGCAGAGGGCTGTGTAAAAGCACCGACTCAAATGGCAGTGAGCGTATTTTGTAAAGTGCCCAAGTGGTGGTGTGGGATAGGCATTGGGTTGCCACTTACCAGGTCGACAGTTCAAGCCCAGTAGCTGTTCCTTAGAAGAAAGATGAGGCTGTCTGCTCCTGTGTAGATAGAACATCTCAGAAACTCACTGAGTTGGAAACGACTGGAAAGCCGTGGGGTTTTCATCACTGTTGTGTCTTGGGTGTAGCGTGTTTTGCAAGAAACCCTCGTGATAGAGATAGGGGTCTAACCAAAAGATCATCAATCCAAACCCACCCATGGGCTCTGTGGTAGAAAGTCCTGTCTGTTCCTGTAAAAATGATCCCCTAGTAAATCCTAGGGGACCATTCTACCATGTCACATGGGACCACCATGTGTTGACATTGATGTGAAGACTCCTAACATTGCCATCTGAAAGTCCAGCTCTTGCGCCTGGAATCACATAGCCCTGAAGTTCTTACTTAGAGGGTCGTAGACTCCCTGTGAGACCCATGAATAAGCTTTGGGAATCCCTAAATCCCATGAAGACATACCCAAGTGTGGGCGTGTGCATCTACATGCTCATGTGAACCGTGTTAGGCTTGTGATTAGAAGTTTCCAGCAAATCCTCAAGGGAATCTGGTCCAGAGAAAGCAGATTGGCTCGAGCCCAAATTTCCCATCTCAAAGGAGAGGACACAGGCCTGGGTGGGAGATGGGGGGTGGGGGTGGAAGCGAATTGCCAGGATATTCATTTTAAAAAATTATTTTATTGAGGGCTCATACAGCTCTTATCATAGCCCATCCATCCATCCATTGTGTCAGACACATTTGTACATTTGTTGCCATCATTATTTTCTCTTTTTGTTTGTTTGTTTTTTTTTTTTTTGGGCATCCCTGCTCTCCGGTGGTGGGAGTAGGAGGCCCCGCCCCACTGCTGGAATTGAACCTCCGTCCCAGAGGGCCGCAGTCCCGCGCACAACCACTACGCCACCGGGGCTCAGCCCCGCCATCATTATTTTCAAAACATTTTTTTCCTACTTGAACCCTTGTAGAGTTCTTCATTTTCTCCTCCCTCCCCCACCCTCCCTCTCTCATGGGCCCTTAATAATTTATAAATTATTATTTTTTTTCTTGCCTTACACTGACCCACTTGTCTCCCTTCACCCCCTTTTCTATTGTCCCCCAGGGAGGGGCTTATATGGAGAGAATTGTCATTGGTTCCCCCTTCCTCCCCCACCTTTCCCTTCCCCTCCTGGCATCTCTACTCTCATTATAGGTCCTGAGAGGTTTCTCTGTCCTGGATTCCCTGTGTTTCCAGCTCTTCTCTGTACCCGTGTCCATGCTCTGGTCTAGCCAGATTTGTAAAGGAGAATTGGGGTTCTGACAGTGGGAAGCCAGGCCATCCTTAAGAGTCTTGTGGAGCCCAAGGCTGGTAGTGATGGGTACTAATCTTGGAGGGCCCCATTAACAAGGTGGGCACAGGCTGACTTGTGCTTACTCTGTGAACAACAAGCTCACCACATCAAGGTTCCTGCTTCCAGGTCCGCCTTTCATCTGTCCTTCCAATCCCACAGCACCTTTCGAAGGTATCAAAGCCCCTTTCCCATTTACTATCCCTGATGGGATAGCAAGTCAGCACAGCATGGGCTTCCCTGTGCCAACGTACTCATCTATTCCGAAGCGTTTCACATGGGTTTTCACAACAGTGAGGAAAGCAAGACAAAACAAAACCCACTGCTATGGAGTCGATCCCTTTGGGTTTGTGAGGGCAGACATCTTCGGGATACATATACGGGAACAGGAAACCTCATCTTTCTCCCAAGAAGCGTCTAGTGGGATTCCACTGCTGACCTTGTAACCGATCCATTGTTCCCTTCAGATGAGTACACAAGCAGAAGGAAACCCATGCTCACCGTGCCAGGTGAGTAGTCTGCCTGTGGTGGGCCCTACGGTCCTGTGTGGCTGGGTGGGTCTGCACAGGCAGAGAAGCAAAGCCAGCTCACTAGGACGCTATGCCCAGAGCCCAGGCCCAGGACACCCACTCCTCCAGTTCTTTAGAAAACATTTGGTAGGCAACAGGTTGTCACTATGCCTTGGGGCTTGGGGACAGTGGGAGGGGTGAGTGCAGCAGTGTCCAGGCCTATTTCCATGGAAAACAGAACAAGCAAAAAAAACTGGCGGAATCTGAAAGAAAACGGTTGGTCTCCTCGCTACATAGAAAGTGCTGAGGCAGGGAGCTTAGAGCTCCCAGTTGAAACTCTGCCCTGCTACTTCCTGGCACCCAGAGTCCCCTCCCCCCCCCCCGCCCCCACGTGGGCGGGCCTCAGTTTCCAGATGTGCAGACAGAGACGATGAGGACGCTTTCATCAGAGTCCTGGGGACGGTCAGAGACCAAATGAGTGTGTGTGGTGTGCAGAAGTGCAAAGCTGCACAAATGACACAGTCCTTCTCAGAGCAGAGGCCTGGTGAGGTCTTGTTTTGCTGCTGGGAGGAAATGGCACCCCAAACACCCGATTCTGGACACCTACGGAATGCTCACGTAGACTCATGCAGCCTGTGTGGTAAGAGTCCTGCTTTGGGGTCCAGTCTGAAGCTATAGCATGTCTCCCTCCATCACCTGGAGGCAAACTAGTACAAATCCGTAGCCTCTCTGGGCACCTACCCATCGGTCAGAGGGAGGGCCATTGGTACCTCATCGGGACACTGGAGAACATGTTGCATTCAGGTGAATGAAATAATGGAGTGCGTTAGGACGAATGAAAGATGAGGACAACAGCTGGCAGCAGAGGGCTCCGTCCACAAGCCGTTATTTTGTTTTCCTTTCTTGATAGTTTGTAACTTTGGACGGTTTATTTGTTCACATAGAAGCTCTTGTCTCCCCATGCCTGTCTTCTCCCACAAAAATGTAAACTTCGCAGAAGGAGGTATCTTTCTGTCTTTTCTTCTTCCCATCCTCCTTCTTGTCTTGTTCCCGAGCCTAGTGTGCCCTGGGTCATGGTCAGAAAGTGTGTGGGGGAAACGGAATGAATAGATAATGGGATTTCCCCCTCTCCCCCCCACCCCCGCACCCGCCACGAAGTTTCTGGAGCTCCCATCTCTTTGTTAAGCGAATATGTGGACGTGCAAACGCACGTTCTTAACGGTGGGTAGGAACTCTGGTGATGTGACTAGCCTCGTGAGGGTTCCAAAGACTAGCCAAAAGCCCAAGTAGGGGGCCAAGAAAATTGGCCTTTGATCCTAGCTCCACGTCCCTAACTACCGTGCAACCTCCTGGACCACGCTGGCAAGCCACTGGCCTTCTCCGGTCCTCTGTGAGCCTCCTCTGGCGCGTGAGGGTGCAGAGATGCCAGCCCTCCCCTGGTCAGTCGGGGAGTGTGGGGCTTGGGGTCATCCCGCCGCCTAATTAATGAAGAGGAACAAGTGGGAAGAAGATCAAGGCGGGGGAGGGGGAAGTCATCCCCGGAAGAAAGCCAGCTCGGCAGCTGCCGCTGGGGGTGGGTTCCTCGCGGGCTGTGCGCGCCCCGGAGCGTGTCTCGGCCGCCGCGTGTGCGCCCCGCCCTCAGCCGGCCCCCTCCCTTCCTCGCGCGCCCCGCCAGTTCCCGCCGCCACTGACTTTCTGACTTCTTAACTTGTCAGCAAATCCCCGAGTTAAAAATGCACACGCACCCGGGCCAGCCGCCAGCGGGGCTGTCTGGCCGCGGCTCCAGATGTGGGGCCACCTCGCAGGCCGCCCGCCCCGCCGCGCAGACTAAACAATCGGCCTTGGCCGTGAGCGCAGCGCAATTCCAGATGCCGCGGCCCTCGCGCGGCGCGCTAATTGGGCCGCGGGCGCGAGGCTTTGTCAGCGCGGGCAGGGCCCTCCCGGGGGCAGCATTGGCCCCGCGCCCGCCCGGGGGTCTACCCGGGGGCGGGGGTGGAGTGGGGAGGCCGAGGGGAGTGGGAGGGAAGGGAGGAGGGGGAGAGAGAGCGCGGACGCGATGAGATAGCTAGTCAGGCACTCACAGAGAGGGCGAGACTCAGCACGCAGAGACAGGGAGACGGACAAAGAGATATTTTCAAAAAGGGACAGCGAACCAGAAAAAATGAGACGCATCCCGGCTTCGGAGACGGATTCAGAACACACGCACACGCGCGCCCTGGGCAGAGGCCTAGGGACCGGGATAGGGCTTGACAAAAGCCAGCCCACCCTGAGGCGCAGCCCAGGCAGTACTCTTTGCGGAAGAGGGGGTGTTAGGGAGCTAGTTGAATAGTTCTGAGGGGTCCCCCTTTTGTTTTATCCTCCCTCCCATTTCTTCCTTGAGCCCCGGTGGCGTAGTGCTTGTGCGCGGGACTGCGGCCCACTGGGATGGAGGTTCAATTCCAGCTCCATGGAGCAAAGGTTGGGCCTCCTACTCCCAGCACCTGAGGGCAGTGATGCCCCCCCCCCCAAAAAAAAAATTCTTAGACAGCGACAAGGTCAAAGGCCTAGTGGGAACCCCGGGTGACAGAGCTGGGAAGGCCTTGTTTCCAAAGAAATCCACACCCCGGGAAGTCATCCTCCAGCCTGAACAGGAATCCGGAATTTGCTTGGGACTCTGTGCGACTTGCGGCAGGGCCTTGCGGGACCTGTCCGGTGACAGTGCGGGGGAGGGGGGAGGGAAATGTCCCAAATGACCCCAGCTTGGGCGCTCCTTTCCCAAGCGCCCTGAGGCCTCCTTAGTCTCCCGGTCAGGAGCGGGATGGGTTTAGCGGGACCCAGGGCAGGGAAGCCCCCCTCCCTCGCCCAGCCTGGAGTTCCACCCCCGCCGAGAGGCCCGGGCGCCAAGGGGTGAGCGCAGGGGGCAGCGTGGCGGCCCGGCGGCTTTCGGAGGCCGCTTTCTGACAATCTTTCCTTTGTTTGTTTTCTTAAATCCGGGAGGCCCGAATTCCTGCTGGATTCCGTAGGTTTCACTCAGGAAGGAGGCGCCCCGCCCCCCCCCCCCCCCCATTCCCTCTCACGTCGGGCCGGGCCGTCGGGGGAACGGCAGGTTCCTTGGAGAGACCAGGACGCGGGGCGCCCTCCCCGCGCGCGCGCGCGCGCGCGAGCCACCGGGGCAGCCTCCACCGGGAGGAGGGAGAGGGTGGAATCAAACCCGGGGATTTTAAAGACACAAAGAGGAGCCCACCGCCCAGACTTCCCCCACTACCTTTCACCCACCTCCTCCTTTTAATTTTTTAAAAAATTTTATTTCGGTCTCCAAACTTGAGCCTCATTAATTTCCAAAAAAAATTTCCCCCAATAAAAGGCAAACATGGAAAGAAAAACAAACTATTATAAAATAGAGGAGGGAGGAAATGTTATTTAAAAGGTTAGCAGACCGCATCATTTTCCAATGATATTATATACTCCCAGCAGTATCCAAAATATATATGGGCCCTGGGCCAAGAATGTAAAAAAAAAAAAAAAACTTGAAAAAAAAAAACTCCCTTCACTTAGTCACAACATCTGGACTGGGGAGCGAACAAACCCCCCATTTATCACACTTAATCCTCCTCGATGAAGCAATCCACAGTTGACTTCTGTTTTGCTAATTTAGCTACATTCAAGCGCCGGCCCAGTCCAGACCCGGAATTAGTGTCACTTGTGGAGGGCCGGGCCCGCCCCCGCGGGCCCGCCCCCACCCCCCTCCATAGGGAAAAGAGACCATTAAAGAGGACGCTTTTTACGAATCCCCTTTACCCCGCCCACTCGGGCCAATGACAACCTGGACTCTGACCTTCCTCTGCCCCTCACCCAGCACCCTGACACTCACTTCCCTGGCGGTCACGCCCCCACCCGCCAGCTGCCGCACTCCCCTCCTCCACCTCCCTCTGCCTGGAGTCCCAGTAGGGTTAGCTTGCTTCACCAACCGCCAGCCGCTCCAGGCCATCACCCTAGCTCTCAGGGTTGCTTCTTCTGGGATTGAGGGGTGCAGCCAGCCTCCTGCCTGCTACTGACTGGGGGCTTGGCAGCTGGACCTTGGACCCAGAGAGCAAGGCCACAGTGTCCTGGTTGGCTTCAGGCAGCCTCTAGTCTAGGGTCCGGTGGGGGGTGGGGGCGGGAACAGAGGTGGAGACTGAGGCCTGAGCAGCGTCCAGAAACAATGGAGATTTTGTATGGGCACAAGCAGGAAAGTGAATAAATTAGGGAGAGTGTATCATTTGAAGATTAATCAATAAATCCTTGGGACCCTGGCCCAGTGGGGCTGAAGCCAGTGGCAGAGTTACTGCCCCTCTCTCTTCCCCCCTCTCCCCCAATAACTTCCTTCCTCACCAGCTTCCCCACCCTTTCTCAGAGGCCTCTGCGCCCCTCTCCTCACCTCTCTTCCCACCTCAGTCTCCATGGTTCCTGGCCTCAACTCCAGAGCCCAGGCTATTGCTCTTGTCACTTCTGCCCCTGCCTTTCTACAGATGAGGGGACTGTGTTCAGGCACCTGCCAGCAGAAGTCACTGGAGAATGTGCTTCCCCTCCAGCCAGCTGGCTTCTCTCCACTCTGGTCCAACTCCTTTCCCAGGACTTCCTGAACCCTGGTACAGTCTCCAGGAACAGTCTGCTGGACTCCAAGATGTCCACAGTACCCGGGACCCAGCCCTTCTCAGGCTAGAGGAGATGATGGCCTGGCAGGGGTGTCACACTCCTTGGGGACACGTCCAGAGTTCTGACCTCCATCTCAGTGCAGCAGCTGCAAGTCCAAAGACCTCAGGTGTTAGGGCCCATGGAAGCTTCATTCCCAGTCTGCCCTCACAGAGACTGCCATAGGCGCTCACTTCATCAGCACCTACAATACGCCAGGCAGCAGGTGAAGCTCTTTCCTTTCTGTTCTGTTGGGGTGTCATAGCCCCCCTTTGCACTCTTCAGCACAGGGTCACAGAGAACCTGCCATGAGCCAGGCACAGTGCTGGGATGACAAAATGCCATTTCTGCCTTCATGCTTGAGAGAGAGAGAGAGAGAGAGAGAGAGAGAGAGAATGAATTAATGCTGAGGTTGAAGTTAAGGCCGTGAAGCCAAGCTTTGACAAAAGCTGCAGAATATGCCCAGAGAAGGCTTGTCTCTGCTCCTGGGGCCCTCACTCTGGCTAAGAGGTTGGTGGGGGGTGGCCCTCCTGAATCTAGCCCTTAAAGTCTACCTTGCAGTGAATACAGCTTCGCTGTTAAGAACAAGGGCTGAACCCTGGTGGCCTAGTGGTTGTGTGCGGGACTGCAGCCCACAGGGTTGATGGTTCAAATCCAGCAGCAGCTCTCCAGGAACAAGGCTGGGCTTTCTGCTCCCACCAGGGCAGTGATGTGAAGAAAAAAAAAAAAAAAGAAGAAGAATAAGGATCCTGGGGTCAGATGCCGTAGTTCAACTTCCCACTCTGCCCCTTCAGCTCCAGCATCTGGGACCCCTGAGTCACTCTTTGACCCTTTGGTTTCATCATGTGAAAAGTGGAGCCTGCAAACTTCCTTGTGAGGATTAAGGTGACCATATGGGGAGATCCAATGCAAACCCACCACGCTCACTGCCTTTACGTCATTGCTGACCCCCAGCAGCCCTTCGAGACAGCGTAGAACCGTCCCTGTGGGTTTCTGAGACTCTTAACTCCTTACAGGAGCTGAACGCGCCATCATTCCCCTGAGGAATGGCTGGTGGTTTGGGGCTGCTGATCTACGCGTCCCCACTGGCAAGGGGCTGGCAAATGACAAGCTGTGGACAAATGGCCCCTTTAAGGAATCACAGGACATGGACAGACCGTGGGGGGCAGACCTCTCTGTCACCTGCCCTCTGGGCACTCTGTCCCAACCTCGGGGCCTGGCTCAGCATTGGGCACACGGAGTAAGGGGTGGCATCAACAGGCTGGTATAGCCCAGAGCTCATCAACCCTTGTTCAGACGACAGCACTGGGGGGGGGGGGGGGGGGGGGGGGGGGGGGGGG
>PVJH01039240.1:0-16553 GCA_004026705.1 Nesogale talazaci
GGGGGGGCCGTGGAAAATCAAACTCCACATCAGCCCAAGATCAGCTCCTGTGAGGCAGGGGTTAGACATGCCTCCAACCTTCTTATAAAGCCCCACACTAGCCATCCCTCTCACAGCAGTTTCTTTTCTGCTGGTTTTGATCATCCGTTGCATTCACAACACAACTCACAGACTGTTCTTATGACTGTGCGGTATATTAGAAAGGTTAACAGCCTCAGAAGTGTCCAGCATAGCATCAATTAAGCCCACATGGAAGAAGCACACAAAGCCCACGTGATCCAAGGATTGTAAGTAATAAAATCCAAATCCGAAGGAGGGGATGGTATCAGAGCTTACATGGTGAAAACTTGGTTTGCAGAAGGCTGTGGATGACAGTGGAAGCCCAAAATCCATTTGCAGGGTCTACACATGGATGAAGCCTCTGGTGAATTCCCGCTGAGCAGTTCAGGGTATGACTAGTCTTACTATCAGACAGAGCATTGTAAAGTCTACAATGGCAGATGTCGTAAGGTTAAAATGTAATACCTTATCATTTGATCTCCCTTTGGACCCTTTTAAAGTTGATTCAGTTTTTCCCCTTTCTTTTCTGCTGAGGTTTCAAATGTTTGTTTTTTTTTTCCTTTTTGTGTTTTATATGATTCCCTGTTTATGAAATCTAGAATAGGTTGATCTATAGAGACCGGAGGTGGATCGATCATTGCTAGAGAAATGGCAGGGGAGGATTGGGGGTGTGGGGGGGTGTGGATGGGAAACTAACCACAATAAGTCTGAGACAGAAATGTTGTGAAATTGATTGTGGTGATCATTGCACAAATCTCAATATAATCGAGCAATTGTATGTATGTGAAGTATATATACAATGAGGTTGTTTTTTTTTTTTCCAGTGTTCAGGATACAGCTCTTTAGTCAGGACAGTCTCTTCTCTGCCGGGCCCTCAGACAGGCCTCTCTCTGGCCCTTGGCCCTTTGGCCTGCTGTCTGTCCTGCTTGAACAGCAGAGTTACATAGCTTTTAGTGCTGCTGGTGAGTGTCCAAGTCACCATAGGCCCCAGCCCCAAGGGACTC
Source organism: Nesogale talazaci (assembly GCA_004026705.1). Lineage (NCBI taxonomy): Eukaryota > Metazoa > Chordata > Mammalia > Afrosoricida > Tenrecidae > Nesogale > Nesogale talazaci. The sequence goes on from PVJH01039240.1 coordinate 1,065, forward strand.
CTCCACTATAGCTCCCTAGGTCAACAGCTCCAGCACCCCGCTCTGCAAGCAGGCCTCTTGGCTGAAGGCAGCCACTCTGGGCTAGGCAGCACACTCGCTGCTTGTGCTCCTTTCTTGGCCCTGCTGCCTCTACTCTGGCATCTCAGTTTCCTGTCCCTGGATTGAGGAGGGTCAGTGGAGGAATCTCAGGATCTGAAGGACGCGCATGCTCCATTCCTGGCTCTTCTTTCATCACGTAATAAAAGTCCTTCCTCCCTGCTTCTGAGCTGGCTCCTTTTATACCCAGCATGATGGCAATATGGACCACGCGCCATATGCCACGTCACACTCAGCCCTGTGAACTACCACTCACAACGGAGTCATGTAATCCTATCAGGATCTCCCCCCACCTTTTCTCCCCCAGACTGAACAGGGAAAGGGTCCTTGGTGAGACTTACAAGACCATGGCGAACCCACTGCCCTCGAGGGGGTCCTGATGCGTAGGGACCCTTTAGGACAGAGTAGAACTGCCCCTTGGTCTTTCCAAAACCATAAATCTATATGGGAACAGAAAGCCTCATTTTTCTTCCTCAGAGGAACTAGAGGGTTCAAACCACTGACCTTGTGGTTAGCAGCCCAACTCATACCCCACTGTGCCACCAGGGTTTCTTAAGACTATGACTAGAAGAACTACGTTCAATAATTCGCTGCACCAGAGTGGCTCGTGTAGACGTTCCCTTTGGAATCAGGTGGCAGTCTTGACACCCTGATGGCGCGGGAACACCTGACAGTGAGCCAGTAACGCCTCTCTCTTCTCCCTCAACCACAGCTGTGCCCACACCCCCAAGCACCCATTGGAGGGCAGGGCTGACAGGGCAGGAGTCCAGGTAGGCTTCTCTCCTCCTTTCCCTTCTCTGGGCTGCCTGGGGGGAGGGTCTTCTGTTGTGTTCCAATGCCTGCCCCCTTCCCCAGGTTGTTCCTCTAGGGCAGTGGTTCTCAACCTATGGGTCGCAACCCCTTTGGGGGTCAAACGACCCTTTCACAGGGGTCGCCCAATTCGTAACAGTAGCAAAAACAACAGTGATGAAGTAGCCATGAAAATAATTTTATGGTGGGGGGTGGGGAGGGGGTCACCACCACATAAGGCACTATAAGAAAGGATGGAAGCATTAGTAAGGTTGAGAACCACTGATCTAGGACTGCCCCTGCTAGAAATAGCTGTTCGAAAGAGTGTGACCCTTGCAGGATCAGACTGGCCCCAAAATACCCAAACAGCTATCTGCATTCTGGTCCAGGTAGGGCACCAGAAACAGGTTGGACTGACCATCATCCTTTCTGGGGGCATCCAGGCACAGTGGTTTTTGGTGCAAGTCTGCCATCAGCTAGAGAGGAGTGTGTGTGTGTGGGGGGGGGGGGGATACATGACCCCTTTTGCTGAGCTGTGGAAGTCAGTGTGTTGCAAGCAGGGCTTGGGAGTGCAGGCAGATGAGCTAGGAACTGACCTACAGGATAACACTTCCCCCACCCCCCACCCCTGGACAGTAGAGATGCCTTGGAGAGAGAGATTGCCCCTGCCAGATGTCCAGTGGGAAGTCCCACGGACACCCTCGCCTCTGCATTTCCCCCACTCCGAGCCTTGTCTGGGCCCTTCCCCACTTGCTCCTCAGCCGCTGCACCCCACCCCATCCCCAGATCCATCCCCTGGGCCCAGCCCTCTCTCTGTCTCTTGCACTGGCGCCTGCCTCCCGCCAGGCCTCACCAGGCCCCGCCTAGCGGCTGCGTCACTGCTGCCAGTCAGCCTTGGCCGTTCTTCATGGCACTCTATTGTTAGACGATCTGTAACAGGGCCCTTGCCAGCGTAACGTTTTTCACGCGTACAACCCAGTGACATCAAGTACATGAATCATGCTCTGTGCCCTTTGCCAGGACCCGTCGCCAACTTTTCTATCTCAGTACCCGCCCCCCCACTCCCCACTATTTTTTCTTTTTCATATGAAATTTCTCAATCATAAGGAAACGCACCCCACAGGCAGTGGCGCTCCCAGAGCAAACGAATAGCAACATTTGTCGCATTTGCTTCGGACGTCACCCTTCTTCTTCTTCCGCAGTAGGAGGGAGCCGTGGAGGTGACTGTCTGGGGTGGCGCATGCTGAGATCCCTTCCTCCCGCTGCAGGGCCGGCCGTGCTGGGGGGTCGTGGTGGGAGAGCTGCCGGGACACCTTTTATGGAGGAGGGGGTACTGGACGTGGGCCGGGGAAGATGTCTAGGATTTGGGGAGGTCTAGAAGACACCGACTCTGGGAAGGCCAGACTTTCTACTCCCGCGTTCAGTGACCATCTCCGAAAGCCACAGGGCAGTTCAACCCTGTGCTGTAGGGCGGGTCACCGGAAGTCGGAATTGACTCCCTAGCAGTGAGTGAGCGAATGAGTGTGAGTGAGGGAGAGTGAGTGTGAGTGAGTGAGTGACTGAGTGAGTGAGTAGGCATTCGGAATCATAGGCTGTTCCGAGACACAATTTTCCCCATCGGTGCGGGACCACCAGGTTCAATTCCTGGCCGGTGGACCTGGCGGGCAGTTTCCACCTTTCTAACAGTGGAGGCTGGGGCATTGCCGTCCTGCAGAGCATGATAGGTCTGGGGATCTACTTCTGAAAAGCAGCCCTGTGGATCCCCATAGTTTGATCCTAACGGGATCACGAGACTGAGACGCTCCTTTGTGCCTGAGACACAACAGAAGGCGCTGCAGAGAGACCAGGGGGAGTGGTGGGGCCGCCTGGGACCCGCGACCGTGTCCAGGGCTGGAGCCCGGGAGACAGCAGGCATGCAGGCTGGCGCCCCGGCTCTCTCTCGTCCTCCTTGCACTGCCCTCCACCTCCCTCCCGCCGCGTGCCAGTTGGGCAGCTGCCCGTGCTTGTGCGGTCGTGGAGAGGAAGCCATCACCTGGGTCCATGACGGGTCCGCCACCTGGAGAAGGGATGGCCAGCTGGGCACCAGGGTGGGCTGGAGGACACCAACCTCTGGCCTGGAAGGGGAAGCGGGTGGAAGACTTTCCTGTTCCCAGTTTTCTGCCAGGAGCTATGTGCCCCCCCCCTTCCACCCCCCAACCCCCCTCCCAGCCTCATTAATTGGAGCTGGCAGCAGAGCGTGGCCAGGGGAGGCTGCCCTGGGGGATTCTCCATAGGGGGACCACTTTACAAGGCTTCCCCTGGCAACTGTGCCCGGGTTTTATTTTAGCTTTGGACATTTCTTTTTCCATCTGGGTTCCACCTTCTCCCCCCGCCCCTTGTTTCCTTAACCCCAGGGAGCCCTTGGCTGTGGAAAGCCCTTGCCAACAGAAAGCAGAAGTTATAGGAGAAGGCTCCAATGGGCAGTGCTGGTGACCTGGGAAGGAGCCGGTCAAGCAGCCATGGCCAGCTCCAGGCCAGGAGACCGTCCAGCCAGTGTAGACGGCATAGGCTGTCAGCATCAGGATTCAAGGCCAGGTGGGACCCTCCCAAGTGAAGCCCGAAACGCTGTCTGGAAGATGGCACCTTGAGCACCCAGCGCCAGGAATGTTGGATCGGCCGTCTGGGTCCCTGGCACATTCTCTTCTCCATCCCTTCCCTTGGTCCAAATGTGGACTCTCCCCCATCGGGCTCTGCCCCTTTGTGTCCAGGCAGGCCCCGGGCAGAAAGGAATTTGGCCTGGTGACATTGGGCTCAGTGGGAAGAGCGCTGTCCCAGCCCTTCCAAGAAGGGGCCCAGAGGGGTGGTGGGTGCCCACTGTGCATGTGCAGGGTCACGTGTCCGGGTGTGGATGCCTGTGTGGGGAGGAGGACCCAGCCTCTAGTTCCACGTTGTAGCTCCATGTGCTTTCCAACCACTTGTGGAACCTGGAGTTCAAATAGTGGCTCATTCACCTATGGGAGTGCGGGAAGATCACCTGGCCTGTTCCAAAGCCCTGTCCTTCTCAGAAAAGGCCTGGCGTTCCCCGCACATGCGTGCTTTGGTGAAGAGCTCTGTGCGTGCCTGTGGAGGAGCAGGATATGTGGTTCCTGGAACCGTTTCATCCTGTGCCTTCTGGCTTGATGGGACCACCCCAGAGGCGCCAGTCTCAAGTGTTAGGGGGTCCAGCGCCTGGGAAGATTCTGCATTCCACCATGTCTCCCCTTGTTCAAACTGGTGTCGCACGCAACGAATACCTCTGTGTTAGACGAGACAGGCTAGCGGCAGCATAACGGACTCCGTGGCTTCACGTAGGAAAGGCCTGTGTCCCGTTTATGTCATCCTTGCTCCTCGATGTTCTCAGGAGGGCCTGTGCGGCAGATTTACCTCCTGCCAAGAACCTTTTCATCTCTCGACTGCGGCGTCCACGAGCGTTGATTGTGGACCCGAGCGAGACAAAAATCCTCGACAGCTTCAAGCTTCTCTGCATTGACCAGGATGTGACCTATCGGTCCAGCCGTGAGGATTGGGTCTTCGTGACCCTGCATTGTCACTGGAGTCTGACGGTGGCGTGACTGCAGCAGAGACGGTCTGCTTTGTGCCTGGGCTGGGTTGTGCATCGTGTCTCTGTGGGCTTTCTAGCGCTTGATTCTGACTCAGGGACGGCATGCCATAGTAGAACCGGTCCGTGGGTTTTCCTAGACCGCAGTCTTTTCTGGAAGCAGCTTGTAGGCTCTTTCTCCCACAGGGTGGCTGGGTGGGTTCAAGCCACTGACCTCTCGGTCAGCAGCTGACCACCCACTCACCCTTTGACCTGCACAGCAGCCTCAGTCTGGGGAAGGAAGGGCTTTTTATTTTTCCCCCAATGATTTTATTGGGGGCTCTTATAACATTCCATACATCATTTGTATTCAAGCATATTTGTACATATGTTGCCATATTCATTTCCAAATATTTTCCACTTGAGCCTTTGGTATGAACCCCTCTTTCCCCCTCCTTTTTTTTTTTAAAAATAAATCTTTTTATTGGGGACTCATATAACTTCCATCACAATTTACACTTACATCAATTATATGCAGACCACATTTGCACGCTTGTTGCCATCATCACTCTCAAAACATCCTTCCTCCACTTAGGCGCCCAGTACCAGCTCCCCATATTTCCCTTCCTTCTCCCCTCTCCCTCCCCCTTGAACCCTTAATAACTTACAAACTGTTATTACTTTTTCATATCATACACTGTCCAATGTGTCCCTTCACTTGCTTCCCTGTTGTCATGCCCCAGAGAGGAGGTTATATGTAGATTCCTGAAATTGGTTCCCCCTTTCTATTCCACCATCCCTCTATCCTCCCAGTATCACCACTCTCCACTGATTCTAAAGGGATCCTCTGTCCTAAATTCCCCATGTTTCCGACTCCAGTGTACATCCCCCGGTCTCGCTGGGTTTGTCTGGTAGAATTGGGATCTTGATAGTGGGCGGGAGGAAAGGAAGGGTTTGAACCCATTTACAGCCAAGTAGACCGAGCCTCAGAGATGCTGAGTAAGATTGTGCCTGGCACTTGGCAGCCCTGGCTCCTGGGATTTCCGCAGCACCTGCGGGCAGTCATGGGGGCACATACTTCCCAGATGCTGCTGCCAGCACCCTGAGCGGTCAAGGTGGCCCCAAGCAGGCCGTTGAACTGCACCCCTCTCTTGGAACATGCCTCCATGGTCTGTTTCCTGCTTAAAGGCTGTGGGGTCAGCGTGGTGGGGGATTATGGATGCAGCCCCCCGGAGGAGCCAGGGTCCTCTGCTTGCCAGATGGAAGGTTCCGTGGATTCCGTGACTTTGAGGAGATTCTCCCAGCTTAACAGCTTCCTGCACATCGCTGTACTCTGTACTCGCTCTGCCCCTTGCTAAGTGGAACTGGACCGTCACCCTAAGCCCAGTCCTATTTAATGTAAAACTGCCCACCACCCCCTCCCTCCCACCCCACACCCCACACCCAAGGAGCTGCTGGCAAAGCCAGAGGCTTCCTCCGTGGGCCTGGTCCATACACACCCACTGGGCAGCTGCCCCAAAGGCCCTGGACATTCAGGGCCAGGTTCTGGGATCATGTGCCCCTCACGGTTTGCCCACTGCCTGCCGAAGGGCTGAGGCTTCCTAAGCTCTTGACCCTTGGGTCCAGCAGGTGTCACAGCATGAGCCATGCCGAGGACAGGGATGGGGGTGGCAGCCGTGTGACTGGGGGATCTGGGCCACAGCAGGCTCCACCCTGTCCCGTGGAACTGCAGGCAGGTCCGTTCACTGCTCCACTCCGCAGACCAGCAGACTGCTCGGAACTAGCCAGGCCTGGTGATGCCGTGTTTATTGGGGTTCACATTTCCCCAGATGGGAGCACGGGGGTATCTGTGAGTTCTGTGGGGAGGAGACTTTTGACACCGAGGGGATCTGCAGTTCGAGTCCGCACTTGACATCTTAGTGATTCTGTTCAGTACGTGTTAGGGGAAACGCATTGAAGCGCACGGGTGAAGGTCTGGTTTCACAGATATCATTGCTGCGGGTGTGCCGTTTTCATGATTTTTCTGGGAAGGACGTTGATGTAAAGAAAAACATTAGGCACAAATTGTGTGTGTGAGCGGGGTGGGATGGTGGGGGTGGTGGAGTTGGACTTAGGGAATGGCCCTGTGTGTGCCTTCCTGTCACCTGGTGACCTGGACTTCCTGCCCCCTCAGGTACCACCGTGCAAGTTGCCTGTTCTCCCTCTGTTTAATTTTGTTCCTAAGTTTTCCATCTATTTTGATTTACAGGGTGTTAGAGGTAACCAGAACCCTATTAGTCTAATCTTCTGATTTTTCTAATGAGGAAATGTGTGTCCCAAGAGACCTTAATGATGGCAGAATGTACCTGGCAGGCCTGCCTTGACGCTTCCTCTCTGGTCCCCCAGGTGCTCTGACTCCACTTCCTCGGGAGAGACAGGAAACACTGATCGTTAGACTTCCACTGACAGGTGACGGGGCCAGTGCCAGGGAGGGCAATTTTAATGAGCCGCCTCTGGTATCACTGAGTGGTTATCCGTTGTGCTGCTAACTGCAAAGCCAACGGTTTCCATCCTCCAGCCGCTCCTCAGGAGAAGGCCGGACCATCTCCCCGAGGGACAGTTCCACCCTGTCCTGCAGGGTCCCTGTGGGTCAGCATGGTGATGAGTTTGCCTTTTGTGTAAGAAGCCCCGATGGCGTAAGGGCTTATGCATGGAACTGGTAGCTACAAGGTCAGCAGTTCGAAGCCCCAGCCGTTCCTCCAGAGAAAGATGACTGCTCCCATAAGGACGCTGGACCCCAGAACCCCAAGGGTCGGTTCAAGCCCAGAGAAAGCACAGCAGTGTTTTCATGAACTATTACAGCTGAGTTCGGGGGTTTTTTTGTGTTTTTTTTTTTTTTTTGGTATTTTGGGCATCACTGCCCTCTGGTGGTGAGAGTAGGAGACCCAGCCTTTGCTCCTGTGGAGCTGGAATTGAACCTCCATCCCAGTGGGCCGCAGTCCCGCGCACAACCACTACACCACCGGGGCTCAGCCCGAGTTCTTAGGATGAAACTTCCTGTTTTGGTTTTGTTTTGAATGGACCCGGCGCCAGCAGCCCCCACCCCCCACCCCAAGGATGAGAAATCTTTAGATTCAGAAGTGAGACAAGGTGTCTCTTCACTTGTAGAACTCCAGGCTCGCTCAGCATCCTCTCTCCCCGAGGATTTCAGAGCCTGTCATCATGCGCACCTAGGAACACACCTGTGTTCTGCATATGTATATAAGAGTTTTATATAAAGGGTAATTGTACATTAAGGAAACATCTCAGCCCAGATCAAGTCCATAAGTCCAATATTAGCCCTATGTCGAACAGCAATCTACAAAATCCTCTTCAGGCTCACGAAACACATGCAATGGCGCCAAATGCAGAACGGCCACAAGCCAGTGGGTGGAAAGTCTTTGGATCCAGCGGTGGTGTAAGCATCTCAGCGCTGGCAGGAGTTCTCACGTGGCTTCTCTGGATCCAGGCTTCTGGCCACATCAGGGTAGGTCTATGTGGCTTCTCCTCAGGAATGTCTCCGAGGAAGTAAGCCTTGTCAATAGGATGTCTCCAAGGAAGTGAACCGAGAGAGACAGTGTCTCTGCCTCCCAGAAGGAATCACATTTCCCAGAATTCTCAGGAGAAGGCCACACCCCCACCGAGGTCTCATGGGCTATCCCCAGATTGACAGGCTAGAGTCCACCCCTACACTCTTCATCCTCAAACTGACGCCAGATTCAGTGGCTGCCACAACACCTCACACTTGCTGGACACTTGCCCTTTTGCTGCTCTTCTGTTGTTTCTACTGGTGAATCTGTCTCTGCGCTCACTGTTATCCTTCTCTCTGCGAAGGCATTTCCTGCCGATCACACTCCCAGCCTGGTTTGTCCTGAAGGTGCAAAGATGGGGATAGCTTGGGAAAGGGCTATGGGTTTCCTTGGTCTTGAGAACCCGGGAAGAAAGGAGGGAGGGAGGGAGGGAGGGAGGACTCCTGGCGTCGGGTCTGAGAGTCGGACTCTGGATCCAGGAACCTCTGTTGGAGAGTGAGTGCTCCTGAGTGCATTTCCGCCTAGGAGCGGGAGTCAGCTCTTCCCAGAGGGGTGGTGGACGAGGCCAAATTGAGACGTGTGGATGCTTTGAAGTGTTTGGAGTGATTCCAGCGTCGATTGTGCACCCTGTGTGAAGGTGGCCGGGGAAGGTGGAGAAGGAATTTGGTGTCCTCACAAGCCCCACCTCGACTGTCCCAAGTTATTCATCGCCGACTCTCTAGACTGTCTGTCACCCGACCCGACCCGACCCGACCACCACAGGAGGCGGTGTACGGAGTATCTGTTTTCACACGAGGCTCATTTGCCCGCCTTCCCAGGTGCCAACAGAGCCGTGCCATCCATCCCTGAGGTGACTCCTGGACACGGCGTGTCTCTTTCACAACCCCTGAGTATTCCATTGGATTACGTGTACAGAGAAAGTATCTTCCCTGCTCCCGCTCTGTGGCCAATGCACGGCCAGCCCAGGTCTCCGACTCCAGGTCTAGTGCAGGGGTTTCATGAACAAGTTCCTCCCATCTGACTGCTAATCCCATTATAACCATTCTGACACTGTCCCACCATCCTGGCCCCGGAATGCCTTCTCCCTGTCCCCGAGATGCCTTCTCCCTGTCCCCCCAGCCGCTCTGTATTCGAGCTCTAGCTCCAACATCTCTTCTAAGAAGCCCGCTTTGTTCCCCGGCCACACCGATCCTGTCCTTCCCTGCACTCCTAGTGTGTGGCCTTTTATGCCTCCCAGTCCATGACACTCAACTGACACTAGTCCGTGTGGGCCACCAACACAGGTGGAACACTCCTCGGAAACATAGTATCAAGTCACAGCTAGCCACATACAAGAAGGATCATCCAGTATAACCCAAACCCATGGCGTCGATTCTGGCTCACAGCGACCCAATCCAGGGTTTGGGAGGCTGTAAATCTTTCCTGGAGCTGAGCCCCTCAACTTTGTCCTGGGAGCAGTCAGTGGGTTTGAACGTCCCACCTTGCAGTTAACACCCCAACACTTCCCCCAGCAGCGCCACCAGGGTTCCTTACATTGAGCTTGGCTCAACATTATGAAACCAATCACTGTTGAATAAAGGGGAGTGGGGGTGGGGGGTGGGATCTTACGAATAGATTCAGTAAAAGCATTTAGACTCATTTATGATTAAAAAATATATAAAAACAAGAGGTTTTGTTGCTTTTTGTTTACCACACTAAAAACTTTTTCTTTTCTTATTGTTTTTTGGGCATCACTGCCTGCTGGTGGTAGGAGTAGGAGGCCCAGCCTTTGCTTCTGTGGAGCCATCGCTGGAATTGACCCTCCATCCCAATGGCCGCAGTTCTGCACACAACTGCTACACCACCGGGGCTCAGCCCTAGAAACTTTAAAAAAAAACAAACACTAAACACCCAAAACATAAAAAAAACCTCTGTGAATTAGAATCAAAGAAAAACGTCTTCGACCAGGGCATCTACCACACAAACCAAAGTCAAAAACAAAAAGCCAACAGCAAACAGTATGCCCGAGGGGGAGGACCGAAGACTTTTATCATAAGGTTGAAAACAAGTCAGAATGTTTTCTCTTCTCTCTGATTAATCCTCCTTTTTCCCTCCCGCTTTTTTGACTAAATCTTCCATTTATTTTTAAAAAGAAATGTGCATAGTGAATAAAAGATGACCTAACAAAGTTTTAGCTTTACACAACTAATGTCCATTAGCCTTTTGGTCTTAGCCACCATTAGTGGTTTATTAATATTAATTTGTAGGGGAACGCTGGCACTAAAGTCCAAGAAAGCCGGACTCCCTGGATTTTCCATGTGGCAAAGCTACACTTCTCCTTGAGTCACAGCAAGGTTTGAAATGTGAACACATGACCATATGGCTTTGTCATCGACCAGTTATTTACATTTGAACTTCCCTATTTTCTTCTTTTTTCTCTTCTTTTATTAAGCCAGTGAAATAAGGTGAAAATAACATAAAAGACTTGTGGAAAACAGTTTAGCATGGAATTCATGTACGACCTACCATTTCACTCCTAGGTCTGTACTCAAAAGAATAAACAACAGGTACTCAAAAAAAAAAAAAACATCGCCAGGTACTCACTCTCATGTTCCGAGCAGCAAGCTCCACAGTTGTCATATGATGGAAACCCAATTTCCACCCATAGATGAATAGCTCACACAATATTATTCAGCTGTAAAAATGAGTAGAATATTGAATGGTGTCAAGTGCAGGCACCAGAAGCTCTTGCATGATTCCATTTCTTTGAAATGTGCAAGCAACGGTAAGGGAGCCCTGGTGGCAGAGTGGCTACACCTTGGGCTACAACCCGCAAGGTCAGTGGTTCAAAACCTCCAGTTGCTACTTGGGGGTAAAATGAGACTTTGCTACCCCTGTCAACAACCACAGTCTCAGAAACCCGCAGGGGCAGTTCTCCTCATTCCTCCAGGGTCGTCATGCGTCCGAGTCACCTCGAGGGCAGTGAGTTAGAGGTAGCTGGGGTAGCTGTGGGGGACGGGAGTTACTGCTGAAGGGAATGGAGTTGGGCACCAAAATGTTCCCTAATGGATGGTGATGATGGTTACATCACCCTGACTGTATTAGAAACATTGAATTGTACACCTTAAAGGGGTACAGTGTATGACATATGAATTTTCTTTTGATAAAGTTTGAGGGGGTTTTTCTTTGGTAGGGGGTTGCTTCCTGCTGGGCAGTGAGATGAACGTGTGCAGAAGAGTAGACACATACAGGACTGTGAAGTGCTGCTGTAGGGAAGGGCAGCCAGGAGGGCTGTTGGAATCCAGGGAAGGGTTCGCCCTTAGGGCTGCACGGTCACAGAAAGCTTCTCAGAGTAGGTGCCCATGGGCAAGGCCATGAAAGAATGGGCAGGACACGGGATCATCAGGGATCAGTCCTCCTGAAAGAGCCACACTGCCATCATCTACGACCCCTTGTGTGTCCCCAGCATGTAACACAGGGCCTGCCAGGAAAGCAGAAAGGAGAAGTGGACCTTGAGGTCACCCTTGAGTTTGCAGGGTCCCAAGGGGGTTGGGGGCCTTGCCATCTGGGAAGGAGAATTGCTGGACTGGGGAAGCCATCAGCCCTTGCCGAAGTGTCCCCTCTCTTCCGGAGCTGGGAGTGGTCAGAAGAAGGAAAGTTTGAGGACTGGGGCCCCAAAGCTGAAGGCACTGGCAGCTCCATCCTCTAGGGAGAGTGTCGAGTCAGCCTCTGGAGTTACAGATGCGCCCCAGCTGCACTAGGCCCGCGTCTGCCTGGCAGGGTGATGGCTGCTGTGCCCGAGGAGCGCTGGCCAGCACCTGGAGTCAACTGTTGCATCTCTCACCTTAAACACCACCATGTGCTGCCCAAGGCCTCTCATGGCACCCGGGACCCTGGCAAAAGGTCAGGGCCCGACTGGAGGGGCAGGAGGGCCCCTTCCAGCCTGCAAAGCTGTCTCCTGGACAACACCTTCCTGCATCAGTCCCCAGGCACCAGGTTCCCTCCTCAGCCGTTCCACGGCTGCTGTGTGGCACCATTCCTCTAAACCTGGGAACCGACCTGGTCACAGAACCTGCCCTGCAGCTGGCCTGCCCCCGGCTGCGGTGCTGTTTGCATTGTGTGACCAGCATGGTCCCAGATGTCCATTCCACCACCCACTACTCGGCTGGGTGGCTGAGCCAAGATGCTGAGCTGTGTGGCTTTGGGGTCCCCTCACCGCCAGCACCAGGCAGAGTCCAACTCAGTGGAGCTGCCTTTATTTAGTTTGGGGGAGTCTGGGCTGGAGTGGGGGCTGGGAAAGGCTTTCTTGCTTGCTTTGCAAGGTGACCTGTGGGCAGAGAAGATGTTGCTGACAGCTGGTGAAGTGCGCTTCCTTTTCACAGGGCCAGTGGGCCGTCAGGGTGACTTCGAGAGCAGACGCTGGGGCTCTGTGGGCTTAGTCCTGGTGGCAGGATTAAGTGACGAGTGTGGCTGACTCAGCATCAGAGGTGGGGGCTGGGGTTGCGGGGAGCAGGGGCTCTGGGCGCTAGAGAGGACCCAGCATTCAGCAAAGGGGCTTGTCTTGGACTCACGGGGGCTGCAGACTAAGCCAGAAGCAGATGCATGGGGTAATTTGTTATCAGAGAAAAGGGAGAGGAGCAGGCTGAAAGATGTCACCCCGCCCAGCTTCCCCCCTCAAGCCTCTTCCAAGTTGGGGGAAACCCAGTTGTACCCCGACTGTGAGGGACCATCACATGACCCCTGTTCCTGAAAGCCTGGGAACCCCCTGAGGAAATCTAGACAGCCCTGTGGTGGGGGCAGTCACAGGGACTGCTCAGCCCAGGAGCCGCTGACCCTCCTCTTCCAGGAAGTCTTCCCTGACTTCCTTGTCTAGCTCCCACAGGATTATTCTTTTCCTTCGTCTCCATCACCCCCCACCCCACAGGCAGGGTCTTTGTGCCCACCTCTGGCCCCGATCAGTGGTCCACAGCCTTACGCAGTTTCCTTGAATCACAGAGGTCATATTCTACCAAAGTACAGTTGACCGAAAGAACATCTGCGGGAGCCAAATGGGAGATCAACTGATCACTCACTTTTTAATTTAAAAATGTTTGAATCCTCAGTCCCCGTTTATGGAGTCCTGTGGTCAGACCTGTGGTCAGCCACTGTTCCACACGTGAGGCAGGGTCAGCAATACTCAGACTTGAGAACGCATGCGCAGGCCTTTGTTTCCTTCGGATGGAAGACAGCCGCCCTGCAGTCGCTGTCTTGTTTAGCCTGGAGTCTACCAGTGACCCGGTCCCTTGTCTCTGGGCTCTAAGTGTCCTGTGTGACTGTTGGGCAGTGCCAGGACAGGAGGGTATCCTGAGAGCCAGACAGACTCATGGAGACAGAGCCACAGATACGGAGGCAGACCGCCAAGCCAGGCTCAGCAGTGGTCTGGTCTCCACCCTGCGTCCACTCCCTACCCTGTCTCTACAGCTGTCCTTTCCAAATCGGAAACAGATCATCTCTTTCTGGCACAAAACCTTCCAGGGATTTCCCTATCTGTCGGGAGAAAACCATATACTCACCTTGGCTTCCAAGACCCTCCCTGATCTGACCTCTCATGCACCTGGGATCGCATTGTCTGTCTCCATGGCCCTTGCTCATTCGACTCCAGCCAAACTGGATTGTCCCGGCTCGTAGTCCTCACTGTTCTCTTTGCCTAGAACATTCTCCCCGCACCTGCATCCAAACGGCTTGCTTCTCCCGCCGTCTGTCAGTCTCAGTTGTGGGGGCATCTCGGTGGGCATTTTCTTGATAAGGCCTTCCTTGATGCCCTGTACAAAATCACGGCACCTATTCCTACTGCTTGCTTTTCTTTGGAGCCTTTACACACATGCTCCGACATATTCCACCGATGCATCCGTTCCCATTTGCTTCCCTCCCCTAGAATGCAGACTCCACGAGGACAGGGGCTTTGCTTCTCGACGGCCAGAGCCTTAGTGCCTGTGACTGTAAAGAGGCGCTCAATAGATACTTGAGTGCATGGGTGTGTGTGTGAATGAAGGAGCTTCAGATATTATGGCACTGACCCTCAGACACAGACACACAGCCCAGACACTGGGGATGGATCCCGGCTGCCTCTCCCCACTCCAGCCCCAGCCCCTGCCTGAGCCCTGGCCGCGAGACACAGAATCCCTGGCCTTGTCCATCCGGCCCTCCTGTGTGCTTTTCCAGTGAACACAGCACTTTATCCCAGAATAGCAGAAGGAAAAGCAGTTGTTTTTCCAGACCCCTGGAAACTCTTCCTGGGGCTGGGTCCCTGGGAAAACAGCAGCAGTCTGAGGGTGGGGACGATAGGAAATGGAGGAGGGGGTCTTCCAGCAGCGGGGGCAAGGGGATGAACTTGGCTTTGCGATTAGAATAACATCTGGGCCTTTTTCCGCGGAGCCGTGCTGGAAGGTGGGTGGTCTGTCTGCAGCATCCGATGAACCCTCCCCTGTCCTGTCCCAGGAGGGCTGGGGAGGGTGGCTGGCTGACGATGACGTCTGAAAGAAAGCAGCCCCCATGAAGCTTCTGGAAACACCACTTCTAGCCTGGTCTAAAAGACTGCTACCTCCCCACACCCCCCAACTGTCTCAGGGCATCTCCAGACACCTTGTGTACCCTCCCCGCCACCCCCATCCCTGCTTCCCTTTGAGGCACAGGGACCAGTCTGGACACCCTATGGGTCTCAGCAGGGCTTGCCAATTCCCTGTAAAAAGAAGTGTTGGAAGCATCATTCATCCCTGTAATGAAAGAGCAAGGCGGGGAGGGGCAAAGGCGGGGGGGGGGGTGTCGGCAAAGCAGAGCCCTGTGGCATGGAGTGGAGAACCAGCACTGTCTCTGAACCCACGCCCTTTCTCTGTCTGCTTGCCTTCTCAGATGCAGCTCCTGGATAAGTTCCCCATCGAAGGTGGTCAGAAGGACCCCAAGCAGAGGATCATCCCCTTCCTCCCAGGTAAGCTGGAGAGGCCGGCACAGAAAAGGCTGCCTTCCTGCCCTGGGCCGACCCAAGACTCTGCGTCCTCACACGGGAGCCCCTGGCCTCGGTGGGGCCCGCTGCTTTTCTCCCCTTCCAGCTCCAGCCCTGCTGGCTCCTGGTCACATTCCGCCTGGGGAGTGTGCACTCTCGGGCCTCAGAATTCTACTGCTGTCCACAGTGACAGCCTCAGAACCTCCCAGGGGCCGGCTTGCCCTGCCCTATAGGGTCAGCCCCTCAATGGCAATGAGTTGTTTTGACCCAAAAGCCCAGAGGTCATGGTCTGGCAATGGGCACGGCTACAGGACTGGTGGGCCTTCTGTTTGACTCCCTGCCTCCACTCTGGTCCAGCGCCCCAGGAGAGGACCACCTTGGTACAGCCAATCAGTGGGTGCTGATGAGGGGCCTGACTCGTGCCAGGCCAGGACTGCCTACCTGGGTGGTGTGGAGGCCTGGGGAAGAAGTGGGTTTGTGGTCTCGGTGAGAGAGAGAGAGAGAGAGAGAGAGAGAGAGAGAGAGAGAGAGAGAGAGAGAGA
>PVJH01039241.1:0-16552 GCA_004026705.1 Nesogale talazaci
TTAAGGCTGTGTGGCTTCTCCTCCAGCTCATCCAGGTCCTCAGACGCTGCCATCTTGTCCTGTCCATAGTTCGTTGTCTCTGAGACTAACTCCCAACAACTGGGAAGATAGCTTCTCATCTCCACCAGGGAAATATCTCGAGATTTCCCAGAAGTCTCAGGAGAAAGCCATGCCCATATGGAGGCCTCTTTGGCTACTCAATGGCTATCTCCAGATGAACAGGCTAGACTCCACCCCTACATCTCAATCATGAAATTAACATAAGCACATGACCGCCATATTGCCCTTAGTGATTGTAACTCTTTATGGGAGTGGAAAACTCCACCTTTTCCCCTTGGAGTGGCCCGTGGTTCCAAATGACTGACTTTGCCATTAATAATATTATGACACTGTCATAGAATTAACATGATAAGCAGAAGAACACCTCTTCATGCCTGCCATAATTACAGGTCTACTTTCTGACTAATTAACTGATGATCAGGACATGTGTGGACCTAACTGGTTTGGGGTACTTTTCCTAACACGATTCAGATCCTTGCCACTGGGCATCAGGTGGAGTTTTCTTTGGGGAGGTCGAATTTTACTTGCTGAATCAAACCTCTTTTAATGCATGTCTTTCCCATAGGTTTTTATCTGCAACCTATCTCTCTCCACACTTCTCCCCACCCCTCATCACCCCGAAATGCTCGGTTTCCAGAGTCTCACTGGGCCAGTGTGGCATAGCCCACTGTCCTGTCATGATGATGTATTGGTTTGATCTGTTAGCATTATTAAAAGCTTATGCATGCCTTTTTAATATTTTTCTTGAAACTAGTTGGGCTCTGTAGAGATTTCCATCCCTCAGGAGAAGGGGGATTTGCGCAGCTTGGAGCTCGTTGGGCCATTTTGCTGATTTATCCAAAGGTTGGCTAAATCCCTGGATCCTCTCTGCCTGATGACGAGTGTGACTCATCGTGTGAGTCTCCTTTCTTTCCACCTGGTTATTTTCAAGACCACCTGTGTTCCCCAGCACTCCCATGTGTTGGGACACTTCCTTCGTTTCCTGTCCTGGTCTGTATTTGCTCCTGTAGTACGGAAACTGGAAAGACATATGTCTGCTCTGTGAATGCTGTTGCCATTAGGTGCCCTGCAGTGGGTTTGCGCGCTGGACCACCGCACTCCCAGCAGAGTGAAACCCCACCCGGCTGGGTGCCGTCCTCCCAGCAGGATCTGTACTTGAGCCCAGTGCTGCAGCCGCTCTGCCATACATTTCCTTGAAGGTCTTCCCCTTTTTCACTGACCCTCTACCAAACGCTGGGTCCTTTTCCAGGGACTGGTCTCTGTCAAAAGAACCTGGGTTTGGTTTTGTTTTGAAGTACTTTTAGTGGGGGCTCGTACATCTCTTATCACAATCCAGACGTTCCTCCATTATGTCAAGCACCTTTGTACCAAGGCCACCAGCATTATTTTCAAATCATTCTCTTCCCACTTGAGACCCTGATATCAGCTCCCCATTTCGCGCCCCCCCCCCCCCCCCCCGGGAAGAGATTATAGACTGATCCTTGTGATCCATTCCCTCTTTCTCCACCCCCCCCTCCCCGATCCTCCAGATCACGCTCCTTGTTGATCCTGAGGGGTTTATCTGTCCTGTATTCCCTGTGTTTCAGTCTCTTCTCTGTAGCAGTGTGCATGCTCTGGTCTATGAGGTAGAATTGAGGTCGTGGTAGTGGGGTGAAGGAGGCACCAAAGAGCCAGAGGAAAGTGGTGTGTTTCATCGAGAACCCACGTTTTAATAGCACTCCCCAACTTCCTGAATCGGCTGGCATAATTCTGCACATCCTCCTGCATCCACTTTACTCACTGCAACTTTATGCGGCTTTCTGTTTGCCATTCTTGTGAGCAGTTTGCCGTTCATAGACTTTACCGAGATGAGTAGCTTCTTTATCAGTGGAGCAGGTTGTTTCTCTGCGGTCAGTGGGAACCTTGCCTGGCCAGCTGCTTTGGGCTTGCAGCATTGCCTGACCATGTCTAAAACTCCCCGCTTGATTGTCAGCAGCTTTGCCCACACCCGTCCAGGGTAGTCTTGCTCTGAAACATGCCACCTACTATTTACAAAGAACCCTTCTGAAGTCGGGTGTTCAAACTGAGTTTTCAAGTTTAACATATTAGGGTCCTGGATTTGGCCTTTCTCACTATACGAGAGGGCTTCAAAGTATCTCATCCCCTTCTCATTTGAAGTTTCCTGCGAACTTTTTGCAGCCCACGCCTAAAGTTAACTCGAGGGAGAAGAGTCTATGATCCTGACCATGACATTCGGTAGATCGCCTACACAAGACCTCTTAAAGGCATTGAAAAGCATGAAAGCATGCCTCATCCATGCCATGGTCTGGCCCATTGCCTCATATGCAACTGGTAGTCGTTGGATTCCATTTGGAAGTCCATTGCTCCTGAGCTGTCAGCAGCACAGGTTCACATGTCAGAGTCCAGTTGCCATCCATTGGAATAAGCCCTAGATGCCATAACCCTAGATGAGGGGAGACAATGGTGGGTCAGCGTTTAATTCCTCTGGAGCAGCCCCTTCCTGCCCATCAGTGGAGGCTGCCCTGTAGCTGAGACGTTCAACAGGTTCCTGCGAGCTTCCAAACTCAGAAGAGAAGACTGGGAAATGCATGACAAAACCAGCCATGGCTCACAACCCATCATGAAGCTAGTGCAGGACCTGAGAAGCGTTTTGTCCCATCAGGAATGGGGTCAACACTCAGAGGCAGCTGGCAACAGCATTCGGATAACTAACAAAGCAGTGGCATCGAAGTTTTTAAAGTTCAGACGTCTGAAATGAAGAATTGTGGAACCTTAGAGCTGGAAGAGCTTTGGAAAGTTATTTCAGTCTTGCTTGTTCATTGCACAGTAGAAGGGCTGGCAACATAGATTCTGAGCTGCTTAACATCGTATGTCTGGCAATTACCAATGTTGGAGCCAGACCTGGTCTCTGGAGCTAGCCCGGTGGTCTTGCCGCTGTGCCACGAGGCTCTGATTTCTACACATGCGTCCCACACGTGCTGTGGCATGAGACAAGCTGTTCTTGAGGTGATCCAGAAAGGCTGCACTCGATCCATAGCCTGCTTCCCAATTTGCCTTTTGATCTTACAGCACCACCCTGTAAGGTACAGGTCTATACTGGAATGAGTAGAAAAAATCCTGAACAGTAATGAAATTAAAAAACCAACAACAACAAATGGCTGAGCCCCGGTGGCATGGTGGTTGAGTGCGGGACTGTGGCCCACTGGCTTGGCAGTTCAAATCCAGCAGCAGCAAGGCTGGGTACCTCCCACGACCACCAGAGGGCAGTAATGCCTCCCCCCGCCAAAAAAAAAAAAAGAGTTAAAAAATTTTTTTAAGTAAAAAACAAAACTAAAATAAAATAAACACTTATTAGATCTCCTTGGACTGTAAATAACACTCTTTCAGTTTTTAAAACTTGTGAGTTGGGTGGGAGTTTACAGAGGAAAATGATCTCCCCTTCAGCAATTCATACGGGTTAGATTGCATGTCACTGATGGCAATCTGCACAGTGCAGCTTCAGCTACCACACTTCCTTCCTGATGTTCCCAGTGCCATTTTTCCTTCTTCCCTCACCCTATGGGATTTGTCCCTGGGTAAATGCTGCCCTTTTGATCTCAAATGTTTTCATTATTTTAAGATGTGCATACCTCCCTCCTCTTCATGTTCCTCTTAGAAACCTGTCTATTGTTTGGCTGAAAGTTGAGCCATGAGGGTGAATTCCTGAGGGATGAGTAACCGTATAACCTCAGAGGTTCCAACACTCACCAACCAACCAGTAAGCTGACTCTTTTTAAAATGATTTTTAGGTGAGGGTGGTCCACAGTTTTTTCCCATTCTCTCCAGGACTTTCTAATGTCATCCCTTTCTGGCAGTTCATACTGATTGCAAGGCACTGTCTAGTTCTTCTGGTCACAGGGTCATGAAGGCTGAGGTTCTAAGGGTCTGTTAGTCCAGTAGACTAATCGTTTCCATGCGTCTTCAGTTTTCTTGACCCTTCCTTATTTCAGGCAGGGAGAGGCCAATAATTGGACATTTGATGATCTAAAGAGCCCAGTCCCTGCCCACCAACATCCTCTTTGAGACACTGTTACGCCAGATGACCTCCATGCTCCATCCACACCCCAGACTGTGTTTCTGAGTCCCACCCCCTACCCCCCGCCCCATAACTCTTATCTTGGAGTTTGATGATGTCAAATACATTTTTATAACTTTACCCTTATCATTGTATGCTCCTCCACATTCATGGATATATTTGCAGCATAGATAAGTGCACATGAAAAAATATCCTTTGACAAGCCCTTGCCTTTCTGAGCCTTATTCCCTCATACCCATTCAACCTGCATGCCAATCCATGCATCTACTCAGAAACCATCATCATCACTGCACATAATATATGTAATAGTACTTACCCCATTGCCTTTAACTCTTACACTCCTCCCCTGGTCTTCCTCCATCATTTTTGGCTGGCCTCTTTCACCCAAGTTAATGTCTGTCTACCCGGCAGTTGGGCAATTTACTTCTCTTCCACTTCTCTCTGCTCATCAGAGAATGATTTGGGTCTTGTGAAAACCTTTCTTGCCATTGATAAAAGGACCACATACCTTCTTTGTGTTTTGGTGATTGATTGATTTCACTCTCCATAATGTCCTCCATGCTTATCCGTGAGATGAGGTGTTTCACAGATCCATAGTTATTACTGAACATTGTATAGTATTCCGTTGTGTTATGTACGGTGGTTTTTTTATTTTCCCACTGATGAGTATTCAAGTTGTTTGTATCTTTTTCCTATCGTGAATGGTGCTTTGACGAACTTGGGTATTTTTGCTGTGGGTCTTATCTCTCTAGGACAGTACCAAGTCATGGGGTTGCTAGACATCCTCTCTACAGGGGTTGCACTCTGTACAGTCCCACCAGCGGTGTATGAGGGTCCAGCCCCTCCACAGCCTCTCCACACTTGTTTATAGGTTTTTTGCTTTTCTTGCGATTAATGTTGGGAAGAGATGATAACTATTGATTGGCATCTCTCTCAATCGGAATCAACTCAGTGGCATTGAGGGAGGAATGGCTAATGATCGCTAGCGTTTCTTCATATGTTCATTGGTCACTTGAAATTTTCTTTGCTTTTTTTTTAGGGGGGGGTCATGTTTCCCACCTATTTTTAATTGAATTGTTTGTCATTTTGCTATTGAGGTATTGAAATTTTCTATAAATTTCAGAGATTACCTTTATCCAATGTATAATTGCCAAAAATAAAAATAAGGCACTATCCTGCTATGTGGGTTCTCGTTTTTGGTGTTTGGGTGAAATCTTTTGATGCAATAAGAGTTTCATTTTAATGATGCCCTTGTCATTTATTTTGTGTTTTTCATTATGTTTCTTAGTCTATTTGTGTCATGCACTAGGCCTCTTAAGTTTTTCATTCTTCTGCAAAGGGGTATCGTTTTTGTTTTCATAAATCATTTTTGGAGGGCTCTTACAACATTTCATATGGATATCCATTTTGACCAACACTATTTGTTTTTTATGACTTGTTGCTGTTTCATTGATTTTCCCCCAACAGTTTTATTGGCATATATCATCTGATTCGATAGTTCAGTCATTAAGTCATAGCAAAGAGAATTGTACAATCATTGCTACATCAATTTTAGAGCACACCCACACACACACACCACCACCCACCCGCCATGGTTAAATTGCTTTTAAAAGGAGTTGTGCAATCACAATCAGTTTTTGTGCCCCCTCCCACTTTTGTCTTCTTTATTTACTCCGCTAATCCCCTTTCCCTCCCTATCAACCACCTCTTTATTTCCTATAGCCCCTTGTATCAGCTATTATTAGTATTATATATCCACTCCTCCTGTGCTTCACAGCTGAGAAACCCAACAGGAAACAATAAAAAGCAAAACAGCCCCAATGTGATAAAATCATAATAGTATAAAGGTAAAAATACACATAATGTGTAAGAAGGAAAGGACCCCTCCCTATCAATATTCAAAAGTCACTCTCTCTTCCCCATTTAAGGAGTGTCAGCCCTTTGTCAAAGGTCAGCTTTCCACCCAACTCTCCTATCTTCCCCGACCCTGAAGGGGATAGATGGCAGAAGTGGGGGTGAAGGGAGACAACGGACAGTGTGAGATATAAAATAATAACAACAAAGTATAGTTGATCAAGGATTCATGGAGGTGGGAGGGTCAGTGAGGGCTTATACTGAGGCCTCAAGTGGAAGGTGTTCGGGAAAGGATGATGGCAACATGTGTGCCAATAAGCTTCATACAGGAGAGCTGTGGGAGCCCCCAGTGAAATGATGTTTTAGAAACAGTTCTCCATAGGTGAGTGGATTTACATCAGCGTTCCCAATTCTGTTGAGAAATGGTCTGTGTGTCTGTCATTGGTCTGTTTTGAGATCAGGAAGGTACAAGCCTCTAGCTTTGTTCTTTTTCTTTAGTTGTGCTTTGCTTAGCCTTGGTCTCTTTCCTTTCCACACAAGTTGCAGATTATTTTTCCCACTTCTTTGAAGGATGATGTCAGAAATTGGGTTAGGATTGTATTGTATCTGTAGCTAGCTTTGGGTATTTTGACATTTTCAAAATAAATCTTATCCATGATCATAGTCTGTTCTTCCATTTGTATTCATCTTTTTTGGTTTCTTTTTAAAAAAATGAAAATAGTTTATTCTATAAAAGAAAAAAATCACAAATGATTTTCTTTCTTCTGATATTCTATTATTACTAGTCAAGGAGTGCTTATCATAATGGATGGCCAAATGCTCTTTTGTTTCAATTTTGAGGAGGACACAATTTAATAAATGAAAGAAGATATGCCAAGTTCTTGAGCAGGGTATGCTTTTAAAGTCTACTGATGTTATTTCAACATGGGGGTGGGGGTGGGGAGAAGACCATTCAGTTGCTGCCACACACAATTGTTTGAGGTCCCCCCAAACCAACAAACACTCCAACCAGAGTGATAGAGAAACATTACTGGAAATTCAAGTCAAGTCAAGATGGATGAAGAGGAGCTTGTAATGACATTGCTCCTGGTGGGAAAACTGGGAGAAGCAACCTTCCATCAGAGAAAAAAATGCTTACTTATTTAGAGCCCAAGGAGAGAATATGCTTAGTACTGTGTTCTTTTTAAAAAAATTTTTTTTTAGGCATCCCTGCCCTCAGGTGGTAGGAGTAGGAGGCCCAGCCTTTGCTCCTGTGGAGCTAGAATTGAACCTCCATCCCAGTGGGCCGCAGTCCCGAGCACAACCACTACGCCTTGTGTTCTTTTTTTTTAATCATTTTATTAGGTACTCATACAACTCGTATCACGATCAATACATGCATCAATTGTATGCAGACCACATTTGTCGCCATCATCATTCTCAAAACATCCTCCTTCTACTTAGGTCCTTGGTATCAGCACCCCCTGTTTCCCCTTCCTTCCCACTCCCCCGACCAAATGTTTTTAATCGTTAATTGGGATATGTTTCACATATCATACAAGTTAGCCTTTCAGTCATATTAACAAGATTTGTGTAACCTTCACCACAGTCAGTTTTGCTCAGTACAATTTTACTTGTACTCATTGTGATTAACTCTCTATTTCACCTTTTCTCCCTTGCAATAGCTCTAGGCCATTATCAGTCCAGTTATTGTCTCTATCTATCCTGGATTTCATGTACAAAACACAATAAACAAACAAACAGATATACCAAAATCTACAAAACACCAACAATAACTAGACAAAACATTCTTTTAGTTTCTGATAGGAGTATTGTGTCATTTTCATTGTTTAGATCTTGTTTCTCTGGTTACATTTATTCTTATATGTTTCATCTTTCCAGTGGCCCTTGTGAATGATTTCCCAATTTGCTGTCAGAGTTCTCTTTGTTAGTGAAACATACACTGACCACTTTCTGTATACTAGTCTTAGACCCCAACACCTTGAAAAATCTCTTAAGTCTAATAATTTTCATGTTAAACCATTGGGATTTGCTATGGATCGGCTCATATAATCTGAAAATAAAGCTTTCTTTGCAACATTGGATGCTTTAATTTCCCTTTTTGCTGCATAGCCCTGGCTAAGACTTTCAGCACTGAAATACTGAAGAAGAATGGTGACAAAAGACATTCTTGTCGGTTCCCATTCACCAGGAGAGCACTTTCATTCTCTGTTAGACTAATGTTGGCTATTGAGCTTGCATCTATACTCTTAATTATGTTGTAGCATTTCCCTTCAATTCCTAGTCTGTTGAGTGTTTTCATTAGGAATTGGTGTTGGATTTTGTCAAGTGACTTTTCTGCATCACTTGATAGGATAAACTGATGCTTTTCCTGGTTTTTATTTCTGTGGTGGATTACATCTATCATTTTTCTAATGTTGAACCATCCTTGCATACGTGGTATGAGCCCTACTTGGTCATGATGTTTTGGGGTGTTTTTTTTTTTTTTCAATATGCTGTTAAATTCTCTTACCTAAGATTTTGTTGGTAATTTTTGCATCTATGTTCATAAAGATAATGGTCTATAACTTTCTTTTTCCATGATGTGTTTGCTATTAGTGTTACACTCACTTCATAAAATGAATTTTGAAATATTCCACCCTTTTCTATGTACTCCAGAATACCTTGAATAGAATTGCTTTCAGTTCTTCACTAAATGTGCATAGTAGAATCCGTGAGTAAAACTGTTTGGGACATATTTTTCTACTGGGAGTTGTTAAATGACTAGATTAATTTCTTTTTGTTTAAATGAATCTTTTCAGATATCCAACTTTAGTCCATGTTGGTGTTGGTAGATAGTATGGTTTCAACAAATTGGTCGTTTCTTGGGAGTACCGTCTGTTATAATCTGTCCCTTTTATTTCAGATGTAGTCCGCTTTTGTGATGTAGTCCATTTCATTTCTCACGTGGGTTATTTGCACCTCTCCTTCCTTCCCTTGGCTGAATTGTGAGCACTGCTTTTACAAACAAGCGCATAGAGGCCCTGTAGCTTTAGCTCCCTCAGCCGCACAAATGTGCTTGACTGTCTTTGTGTGATAACAGGCATGCTGCTTCCCACAAAGTGCTTTCTTGTGTGTGGGAAATGATGATGACATTAATCCCACAGTTTCCTTGGGAATGCCCTGAGTCCTTTGTGTTTACTACTAGGCACTCAGAGTGCTTAATACATTTAGTCTTGAAGAGCCTACGTGGGACCTGTATGTTTTATACCGGATACTTTTTTTTTTCCCCAAGGACTAAGACCCTAGTTTTGCTCTATGTGTTCTAGACATGGAAAAGCCTCATTTGAATTTGAAATGTTTCAGAAGGAACAGGTTGCTATGCTGATTCTTTCCAGCGTGGGAATCCTGGATATAGATGGTTTGCTAGTAAACATTGGAAACCCTGGGTGGTGCAAAGGGTAGATCCATACATCTGCTTACGAAATCATAGGTGCTTTGGGTCCACCCAGAGGGGGCTGCAGAAGAAAGGTCTGGTGTTAGAGCAAACCAGCCTCTAACACCCACTGGGGTCCATAGGAGCAGATGTACCGTTATAACACATAACACATAACATAAGTCGTAGAAGTTAGGAGGGAAGGTAAAGTGAGGGAGCCAGACACTTTTTACAATAGCATGCTCACCTCCGGACAGCCACGATCTCAGCAGCCAGGTCCACGAAGAGAAGGCAGGAGAGAGAGGGAGCGGGAGCAGAGAAGTAGGACCAGAGGAGAGGGTGCTTTATTCCTAACCAAGGTTTAGAGAAGGGAGCATGCAAGCCCCCCTGATTACAGGTAACCACGTATGTCACAGGAAAAGCTTGTACCTTAGGTAATACAGTGGTGAGAGGGGGACGATCTAGGGGTGGACATGTTACAGAAAGAGGAGGGATTAAGGGTAGACATGTGATGAGACGGTGGATGCTCAATTCATGATGGCAGCCCAACCTTGACTGCCCTTGAGCTGGAGACTTGATGTAGTCTCAGCTTTCCAGGGAAAGCAATCCACTGTCCTTCACAGTAGGGAGTGAGCCCCACCTATGGCAGCACAGACCAAAGGGTCTGCTTGCTCTGGATGGCTGATGCCTTCCGGGGATAACTTGACAATCATTTGTCAGGATTTGCATGCAGTGTCCTAGGTCTGACGTGCATTTGGGGGAAGACAAGCTGGGGAAGAGCCTTTTAATATTTCATGGCGTGGCAATCTGCTTCTGAGAAATGGGCCATTCCAAGCCTTGTGGAGCACATTTGGACTCTGCCTCGACTCAGTGACATCTGGTTCTGATAGTAAACATTTGCCCTTGTTTTGCGCAATCTGCTTGGCTGGCACTGCCTCACAGAGAGTACTTGTGAAACATTCACACTTTAAGAAAGTGACCTGTTTAAGCTGATGGTTTAAACTTCAGCATCAAAATCAATAACCATTTGAACATTGAAGCCAAATAGAAAATGTGCACTAAAAGTAAATAAACATGTTGTGGTTAAAATATGTGTGTGTGTGTGTGTGCCAGAGGGCAGGGATGCCCCCCCCCCCAAAAAAATGTGTAAACAAGTGAGATTCCACCCTGATCCATATTAGCATAAGTAAACTGTGATTTAAATGAAATTTAAATATCGACTTCTGTTAGTGTTGGGAGATGAACTGGCTTTCCAATTGAAAGGGGAAAAAGTGATTGCTCAGCACCATCTTGTGGTCACTTCTAGTTAGACCAAGAGATTTGCTATTGTGAGATTTCTGTTCATTTTACAGTGTACAGTGGTGTAACAAAAAGTGGAATTGGAAATAGCCATCGGATTTCCTGTTTTTAACAGCTTCATTGGCACATAACTCACAAACCACTCAACTCAGTAGTTCAGTCATACCAAGAAGAGTTGTACAATTTAGAATCAGTTTTTGAACTCTGCCCTCATTCTTGTACTCGTCATTCTTAGCGCGCCCAGACTTCCTGTGACGTGTCCAAGGAACCGTTAATCCAGTTTCTGTCTCAAGAGATTTACCTATCCTGGGTTTCATACACAGAAAAACACTAAAGCAACAACAGCAAAATAACAAAGTAAAACAGAAGAACCTCAATAGTAAAGAAGACAGAAAATATTAAAACAAATTTTAAATGGGTCAAAAGACAGAGCAACAGTAAGGTGTTAAATTTTAACCTACCTGTGTCTGTAACAACCCACTGCATGACAGTAAGTAACAACCCACGTTCCTGGTCTGCGACCAGAGGCTGAACGCATGTCTTTTTCCTTTTCCCTCCTCTTGTGCGTGTTTTTTTTTTTTTCAACCGAAACCACTTTAAAATGGGTCAAAAGTGAGATCAAATGATACATAACTTTTTAACCTAACATGCCCGCCAGAATTGACTTTTGCAATGCTCTCTCGGATGTTTAGTCTTGTAGCAGACAAAGAGCATGGTAATTTCTTTAGCATCAAAGAGGGTAGTGATTGAAACATTAGTGCACAAAGTCTCCGTTCACGTTACAAACAAACCTGTGCCCGTGGCAGCCAAAATGCCTGTGTTGTTGGGACAGCATTGTCGCAGTGGTTCCAAACGGCAGTTACCTGGTGAATGAATCAAGCGATGACGCTGTGAGAATATTTGCATCAAGATCCTTGATTGAACGCAGCTGTCACGCCTGCCGTCCTAAAAGGCGCTGAAGTTACATTCGTTTTTTTCAAAGTCTCTGTAATAAAAAATGCCATCATCTGACCAGAAATTTGAGCAACCCCTGACAGAGCAAACAGATGGGATTGGGGTGGATGGAAAACAGCATAGTAAAGATCATAGTCCTACACACACACACACACACGCACACACACACGCACACACCAGTGAATTCCAGGAAAGGGGACCCTCCAGGCCAGCGATCTCCTCCTTGTCCCCACTGGGCCTGGTGGTGGCAAATCCCCACTCAAGATAGCCACCGATCTCAACAAGGGCCAAGGAGTCTTTGACCTAACAAGGCAAAGCAAAATTCCTCTTCAACTGTGACTCCAGGATACAAATTACCTGCTTCCAAAGTAACATAGTGGAACAGACACAAGGTAGTCAAATGGGAGAAATGAAAGGGGAAGGACTAACCCATCCTTTCCAGCTCAGCCTCCCTAAATGACAGCATAGAATTGACCCCGTGGATTTCCAAGATGATACAGCTCTTAACCTACTTGTGAATTTTTTTTTTTTTGGGGGGGGGAGCATCACTGCCCTCTGGTGGTTGTGTGAGCTACCCAGTGCTGCTTCTGAGAGCCACCTCTGGATTTGAACCACCAAGCCCGCGGGCCACAGTCCCGCACTCAACCATTTACACCACCGGGGCTCAGCCCCCCTATGTGTGGATTGTAATGAATTGTACGAGCCCCCAATAAAGTGATTTAATTAAAAACAAACAAAAAACCTCTCAACAGAAGTAGTAAGCCTCGTCTTTCTCTTACGAAGCAGTGGGTGATTTTGAACGGCTAACCTTTGGTTAGTAGCCAAACGTGTCACCGCTATGGCACCAGGGCTCCTCTTTTCAAGTAATAGAAACTACACAATGTGCAGAATTAAAGTAGCTCATGTCAATCTATAGGCCAATTCTAATTAAATGAAGTCATTTAAGACATGATAATGCTGGAGACCCAGAGCTCATCTGTAGACAATTGGACATCCACTCACAGAAAGATCACAAGGAAGGGGCGAGTCGGCCAGTGTGCACAACGCCCATGAAACGCACAACATTCCTCCTGTCCTTTAATGCTTCCTCTCCCTCTTCCCCACCCCCGTCCCACTATCATGACCCCAAATTCTACCTTATAAATCCGGCTAGGCCAGAGCACGTACACAGGTACAGATAAGAGCTCTCAACACATGGAATCCAGGACAGATAAACCCCTTGGGCACAGTAATGGGAATAGCAATACCATGAGGGCAGGAGGAAGGTGAGGAGAGAAGGGGGGACTGATCACAATGATCGATGTAATACACACACACACACACACACACACACACACACACACACCCGCTGTCCCTTGAGGGGGACAAACAACAGAAATGTGGGTGGAGTCAAGATAGTGTAAAATAGGAAAATAATATTAATTTGTAGGTTTTCAAAGATCACGACGGGTGAGGAGGGGGCAGGTGTTGGAAAACAAGACGAGCTGGTACCAAGAGCTGAAGGAGAAAGAAAATGTTTTGAAACTGATAGTGGCAGCATATGTACAAATATGCTTGATACAATTGATAGTTATGAGAGCTGTAAGAGACCCCAATAGAATAATTACTTTTCAAAATAATTTTATTGGGGGCTCTTACAGCTATTATAACATTCATTGTATCATCTATTTCAAGCATATTTGCACACATGTTGCCAAATACATTTCCAAACATTTTCCACTTGAACCCTTGGTATAAGCTCCTCTTAAAAAAAAAAAAAAAAAAAAAAGCTCCTCTTTCCCCTCCCCCCCGCTTTTTTAAATGAATCATTTTATTGGGTACTCATACACCTCCCCTCACAATCCACACATACATCAATTGTATGCAGACCTCATTTGCACACTTGTTGCCATCTTCACTCTCAAAACATCCTCCCTCCACTTAGGCCCCCAGTTCCACCTCCCCATATTTATCGTCCTCCCTCTGCCCCATGAACCTTAAATCATTTACAATTTGCTATTTCATATCATACACTATCCAATGTGTCCCTTCACTCACTTCCCTGTTGACCATGCCCCAGAGAGGAGGTTATATGTAGATCCCTGAAATTAGTTCCCCCTTTCTATTCCACCATCCTTCCTCCCTCCCAATGTCACCACTCCCTTCACTTGTCCTGAGGGAATGTCTATCCTTAATTCCCCATGTTTCCAACTTCAGTGTACATCCCCTGTTCTAGCTGGACTTATCTGGTAGAACCAGGAGCATGATAGTGGGTGTGAGGAAGCATTTGAGAATGAGAGGAAAGATGCATATTTCATTGTTACTACACTGTGCTTTAACTGGCTCATCTTCTCCCTGCAACCCCTCTGTAAGAGGATGTCACTTCACCTACTGATGGGTTTTGGGTCACCAATCTGTACTCCCTCCTATTTATAATGATATAATTTTAGTTCTTTGATGCCTGACACTGGATCCCCTCAACACCTCGTGGTCTCACAGGCTGGTGTGCTTCTTCCATGTGGACTTTGTTGCTTCTCAGCTGGTTGGCCGCTTGTTTACTCGAGCCTTTAAGATCCCAGATGCTATATCTTTTCATAGCCAGGCACCATCAGCTTTCTTCACAACATTTGCTTATGCACACATTTGTCATCGGTGATCATATCAAGAAAGCGAGCACGCAATGTTATGGTTTTTAGTTCTTAAACCCTGATAACTAATCCCTTTGACAACTCAAGGTCCACACACTGGTGTGCTTCATCCATGTGGGCTTTGTTACTT
The DNA here is from genome assembly GCA_004026705.1 of Nesogale talazaci. Taxonomy (NCBI): domain Eukaryota; kingdom Metazoa; phylum Chordata; class Mammalia; order Afrosoricida; family Tenrecidae; genus Nesogale; species Nesogale talazaci. The sequence continues at coordinate 14,415 of PVJH01039241.1, forward strand.
CTGAGCTGGATGGCTGCTTGTTTACTCAAACCTTTAAGACCTCCGACGCTACATCTTTTGATAGCTGGGCACCATCAGCTTACTCCATCACCATTGCTTATGCACACATTTGTCTTCAGTGATCAGGTAGGGAAGGTGAGCATCGTGGAATGCCAATTTAATAGACTAAAGTGTTCTTGCATTTAGGAAGTACTTGAGTGGAGGTCCAATGCCCATCTGCTGTTCTACTACTAAGCCTATATTATAAGTTCGTTGATCTGTTTCCCCCATTGTCACATAGAGATATATGCACCTTTGTACATGCCTGTATTTTAACCTCTATCAATGTTCTTTACCTCCAGTTCTTTCCTCTATTTCCTTTTATTTCCCTTTTGTCCCACTATCATACTCAGCCTCCATTGAGTTTCAGTATTTTCTCTCTGTTACATTACTCTTGATCAATCCTTACTGGACTTCTCTCATACACCTTGTCTCTAATTTTGGATCAATTGATATATGCTTATCCCTGGGCTGGTCAACACCATCTCCTTTCCCCCTCCTCCCCTTCTCCCATGGCCCACACCCCGGAACCATCAGTCCCTGTCGTTTTCACATCCAGCCTATCTTATTTAGATAGACCTGCAAAAGTAACAATATGTACCCACAAAAGATTTCCTAAAATGAAGCAACCAAAGAAAATAAAGCAATGATATCAACAACAACAAAAAAACCCCCAATGTCATATATATATGTGTGTATGTGTGTGTGTGTGTGTAAAATAACAATATAAAAACATGTAAATAATTCAATGTCTGTTCATTGACCTCCAGGAATGTCCCCTGGTTCAGTCAGATAGGGTGCCACTCCCTGGTCCCAAGGTTTATCACGGTCATTTCATCTGGATCTCCACGCTCTATTGCATAGCCTTAGTGTTTTTCCCTGGTGTGGTTGTATCAGACAGGGTATAATCCTGACCCTGTTTATCCACTGTTGACCCTGAAAGGCCTTGGGTCAGCGATGGTAGCTGTATTTCATAATGGGGCTGGCCATATGATCCTCTTTGTGCATCAGCTGTTCTGAGTGGGAGTATCGTCCTGAAGGGTCGGTGGAGCAGGATGCACTCCATTCTCTCTTCCTCCCTCTTCATTTGTTCCCATGTGTTCTGGTCAGGCATCTCTCACTCCCCAAGCTGCAGCTTCAAGTGCTGACCTCCAAGGCAAACTCGACTGGTGGCGAGGTGGCTGCCCTGTAGTTGGGATTGGGGTTGTGTGCTCAGACTCCTTCGTTGGTTCTCCACTTCATACCGCCACACTGCATTCACATCCTGGATCACCAGGTTTAAGTTTGGTCCCTGTTTCCCTGTGGAGATATAAACAATACACTCCCCTTGGAAGGGTTAGTACTCCATTCCCTCTCAACACATCTCCATTTGCCCCACGGCCCACCCCCATCCCCCCATTCCAGTTGGCTACCACATGTAGCCCTGAATTTGGTCTGACCCCTGCCATACTACTTGGGCCTCTCCCCAGGCATTTCTGAATACAGTAGCAACCCAAGATACCCCTTTTGCATTTTTTTAAATCACGTTTATCTCAGCAGACACATGTTGTACCTGTCCTTTTGCACTTGGCTAACTTCACGTAGCATAATTCCTCCAGTTCTTCCCATGCGGTGATGTGCTTCATGTGTTCATCACTGCTTTTCAACGATGCATAGTACTCCATTGTATGTATGTACCACTGCTTTTTAATCCACTCATCAGTTGATGGTAATATGGACTGCTTCTAACTCCTTGCAATTGTGAACTGTGCTGCGATGAACATTGGAGCACAGATGTCTGGTTGTGGTTCGTTGCTTGCCTCTTCTGGGTATATGCCAGTAGGGGGATTGCAGGGTCATATGGTAGCTCAATTTCCATCTGTTTTAGATATCGCCAAATTGATTTTCATAGTGGCTGTACATACCTACAGGTCCACCAGCAGTGGATAAGTATTCCTATCTCCCCACAGTCTCTCTAACACTTACTGCTTTCTGATTTTTTGAATTGGGCTATCCTTGAAGGTGTTAGGTGGTATCTCATTGTTGTTTTGATTTGCATTTCTCCTATGGCCAATGATCGGGAAAATTTTTCATATGTTCATTGGCCATTCTGATTTCTG
>PVJH01039242.1:0-16601 GCA_004026705.1 Nesogale talazaci
ATAAATCCTTTGCCTCCAAGTTTTTTCCTCTGTTTCCTTTTTACTTTGGTCTTTTCTCACTGTCATGTTAAACCAATTAGCTTTCATTACTTCCTCTCAGCTATGTTGCACTCGATCAAGCCCCACCAGGCATTCTGAGATCTTTCTTTAGAACTTCAACCCAAACGATTCCCTGACTCTTCTGACAAATCAAATCATTCAGCTTAATCGTTGAGGGAGAAACAGCTCAGAAAAGGAGGGTACAGATGATTGCACAACTCAAGGAATGCAACCCGACAGGCAGAAACTCTCTGAGAAACTGGTGTCTTCCTATGTATATTCCCATTAACAGCAAAACAGCAATAAAATAAAGCTGTCAGGACCAGGGGCGGGGGTGGGAACACACGAGAAAACAAATGGCTAACTTTGAAAAACTATGACTTAACACCTCCTAATTCATGCCCACCGTTAGTACAGAATTCCTGAAGGCTGGGCTGGCGCTGATAGTGGCTGAGCTAACTTTCCATGTCCCGGCACCATGTTCCAAGTTGTGCGCGCGGTCCTCACGTCAAAGTGAGCAGTTGACCTGCTGCTCATATCAGCTCCTGCTTTCCAGGGAAGGAAGTGGAGGCTCAGAGAGGGGCCTTGACGTACTCAACCTGCTCTTTCCAGAGAAGGAAGTAGAGGCTCAGAGAGGGGCCTTGACGTACTCAACCTGCTCTATCTGAGCCAGTGGCCAGGGCCAATTAGAAGCCAATTCTGCGGGACTCTTCTAACTAGAAAACGCCCCCTCTTCTCCATCGTGCGTCCCTTCCAGATGGGGCCATACAAGTGCCTCACCTCTCCGCACTTGTTTCCCCATCGATTGTACAGAGGGAAGCCCCCAGCACCGTGGGATCTGGTAAAAGATGCCAAGAGTGAGGTTGCCAAGAGGGGCCGGTCGGTTCGCTAACGAGGCATATGTACGTACAAGTCAGTCTTTATTTCAAGGAAGAATATTTCCTGTGGGCTGGCAAAGATGGAGAAAGGATCACCGTTGCCTGCAGAAGCAGAGTCAAAAGAGAAGCTGGAACCAGTCCCTGGGATGGTGAGCCTCTGAAAGGCCCCTGGGAGGTGCTGCACAAGCAGGTGTCTCCACTTAGTCTTGGACTGTGGAAGCCCTGGGCACATAGGGATGAGGTGGTGGGTGGCTAACGGCCAGGTCAACCGTTCTAAACCACCAGCTGCTCTGTGGGAGAAAAAACGAGGCTTCCTACTCCCATTGCACAGAGTAATCATGAGATGGAAATGAGTTTGGTTTGGGATCTGGGTCTGTAATATCGATGTCTTTAACTGCCAGGGGTTGGGGATGTGCTAAGTGGGGCAGTAGGCCAAATAACTTTGCAAACCTATGATCTAAAGCAGGGGTGGGGAACCTTTTCTCTGCCAAGGGCCATCTGAATATTTCTAACACCCTTCTCAGGCCATACGGATCACACATTTAATGAACTCATCTGAATGTGATGGCTGGGCTAGCGGTTCCTTGGTGAAGGGTGTGGTATTGATTTCCCAGGACTTACACTGTGCATGGGCCAAGCGTCCCTGCCCGGATCTAGAGGCCCAAGGAAGCACAGCTGTCCGTCACACTGACCCCTGTGCAGTCTCTGAGTCTCAGTCCATTCTCTCTAAGCTTGCTCCAGAGCCAGGAGCTCAGCTGGTACCAGAGACCACGGTTGGCCAGGTCACTACACTACCCACGTCCAGCTTTACCTACAGCCCCCCTCACACAAGCCTAGACACGGGGGACTGGCTTTCACCATGTCCCCTGTCCCCAGGAGCTGGATGATGGGAAGAGAAAGGGGAGGGAGACGGCTGCCTTTGTGTTATGGTTCCGATGAGGAATAAAAGATGAATAAAACATTCGCAGAAGAAATACGGCCCAGATGCTCACTTTGCATCTGGAGCGACCACGCGCTGGAAAAGACAGGCCAGTAAAGCAGGGCTCTGAAAATGAGGGGACTCCCGCTGCCATGGTGACCCAACAGCCAGCACAACGGGCTCAAATATACCAGACCCCCGAGAATAATATGGCGCAGGCAGAGGTGAGCTCCTTACATGGAAGATCGAGATGAATAGTGCAGCCTGGCCCAGGCGGGGCCTGCGATCACAGCCTCTCTGGGGTGAGGTCTGGAACTGCTCCTCTCGCCTGCCCAGGGAGACCCCGACAGTCCTTTGTGCACACACCCCAGCCCTGTCCTGAGCTCCAACCGGGTCTCATATCACCCCCTCCCCCGGACCCTGATGGCTTTCTCCTGTAACCTGACACTGGGTGGGGACTGTGCTGAATGCATTCTTGAGCAGTCTGGGGAGACAGCAGAGGGTCCCAGAAGCCCTGGGTGAACAGAGAACACAGGAGGAGTCTCTCGGAGACATAACATTGTGTCCCGGGAAGAGCGACCTCACCCTTAGTCAAGCTTCCTGGCACCCACAGGCCCGTTGCGGGTGAGGGGAGGTGGAAGGAGAGGAAGGAGGGCTTTAAAAAACGACTGCTGGGTCCCGCGAGTTTCCTCAGCACTGCATTTATAAGCTATCAGACAACAGCGGGGCGGGGGAGATTTCAGTTCTATTGCTCACCGACTCATGGCACCCAGATGTCGACATACAGACCCAGCTCGCTTCACCGACGCGGCACCTTTACAGAATGGGGGTCTTGTGACAACTTCCAATCGAGCAACTCTGCCAAAGCCTTTTTTTCCCTGACAGTCCTGGTGGTGCGGCGAGTCCGCCAGGTTGGCTGTTCGAAACAGCTGGCTGCTCCTCGTGAAACAGATGAAGGTTTCTACTCTGTTCCCCTGAAGAGAGACCCTCGGGACAGTTCTAGCCTGTCCTGTGAATAAGGCCGCTGAAAGTGACCAGGAGCTCCCTGCATGTGTCTGGGGCCCATTTGGGGAATCTCCACACAACTTCAAACTTTTGCACCAAACAGGACTGTGCACCCGTCATAGAGTACAGCCTCCCATCAACCTAGCCTTTTTTTATATGTACCCCCAAATTATAAAAGAATATATGCATGACTCATTGGATAGCGGTAATCAGGAACCCTATCCCCACAGGTCTGCAAGGCCACAGGTGCAGATGGCCTTAAGGGTAGGAAGAGTGGGGCTGGGGAGACGCTAGTCTGCAAAGTGCCATGCTCTTGGACCGGAGGAAAGGTGGGTACACATGGGATCAACGAGGAGCAGGGTGTTGATCAAGAAGGGAGACCTCCTGGCCTGCAGTGCAGCTGTCCAATATGGGTCTGTGGGCCACATTCTCATACATTTTTACCTCTTTCCCCTGAGAGCGGCACTGTCTTCATGAAGAATGGTGTCCCGGACACGCAAATAGATAACGCCTTGGAGACAAGGAAGTGAGTTCATTTTAGGGCTAGTGCATGTCTTGGGCAGCTTAACACGGCCGGATTTCTCCTACTTATTGATGCTCCTCTTGTGGGATGGGTCTCCCCGGAAAGTACCCCTGCTTTATGAAATCATTCACGGAAAAACTGTACCTTACCACAGACAAACACAGGACCCTGTGTTTGCTACTTGGAGCTCAGACCAGAGGCGAGGTTTCAAGACAGGACCTGGGGGATGGGTTTCGTGACGGGGTTTGGGGGGAGCGTCATGGTCGGGGCCTGGCAGTGCAGCATCCAGGTGTACCCCGCAGGTGCGAAGAGTCAGGGACCCAGTATACCTTCTTGGAGGGCCATTGGCTGACATGTTGGTCACAGGGGACACCTGTCTGATGGCTGACTTCCCAAGAGTCGGAGGGCCCACAATTTCCATTTCCAACCACTTTCCTTAAATGGAACCCAAATCTCTCCTCCTGGCCCCGACACGTCTTGATCCCCACTCTGGTGACGCAGGGCATTCTGGGCCCCTTTGTTCATGAGACAACTTTAGAACAAGACCAGGCTTTTCTTGAGGGCTTGCAAACCAATTCATTACGCAATGTATCGCCTTCTATGGGTATCAGCTATGTGCCACCTGCCCCCCAGCGGCCCCCTGGCATCCCTGCCATCCTTCCTCTCAGGGTTGTCACTTTGTCAGTGCCCCTCTGAGCGATACCCTCTGGCCTCTCAATAGCCACACACCGTCCTTTTGAAATCAGCACCTAACAATGAACAAAGGGGTAGCCATTTATGATGCCCTTGAGGGAATCCGTGGGGAGACTACTTCACTGCTAGGAGCCTTGGTGTTCTTAGCTGTGCAATGAGCCGATGAATACCAACCTCTGAGTTCACCTGGGATGTTAAGACCAAAGAAGCTAATATGTGCAACATGACCAGTCATAGCTGTCAAGGGCCCTGCACAAACAAGAGCTCTCATGGTGAGAGTTTCCCAGCATGCTTTTGTTGACAGAAGAAGGCCTTGCCAGTACGGGAAGGGAGATGCTGCTGTCCACGAGTCAGATCAACATAAGGTAAGACGGACGGAGGAATAGGGGATAGCTCTCACAGGAGGCTGAGCACCTGAGGGTGGGGGTGTGTCACAGAACAAAAGACCAGAACATCAGAATGGAGACTTCCGGTTGGGTGTTATGGCAGAGTCTGAGGTCCTAGGAAACTCAGATCTTCAGACTGACCCCTTACCATAAATACACAAGACATGGCTCATAAAAACCACAAGGGGAGAAAAGAATTGTGGGTGAGGTGGACAAGGTGCCCTGGGCTCTGTGGCGGGCCAAGTACGGTGCCCAATGGATGGTTTTAGCATTTGAACCGCAATCTTCAATCATGTCTTCCCTTGGGCCTGTGATTCAGAAATACAGTGGAGCCCCCCACCTCCACCCCCCAAGAATCTGGATTCGGGGGTAAGATAGCTGAGGGTCTGCCCTTGTCAAATGTTCGAACCTCTTTCCTCTTTTTTTCCCTTTGATTTCCTATCTGTAGGATGGGGGAGAACCACGTCCAGTCCTGCCCAGCAGAGATGTGAAGGTTAAAGAAGCTGAGTCCCCAGGATCTGCCCCCAGAAAGGGCAGGCTGACAAGCAAGGACTCCATCCTATGCCGGTCCACGCAGCCTCGGGTGAGAACTGCACCCACAGCACAGGGCCAGGCGAAAGAAGTAAACCATGCAAAGCTGCAGCAAGGACCTGGCACAAGGCTGAGGCCCAAGAACCCGCAGCCATGTCCCACATCTACCCAATAAGTCCAGGCAGTGGCCTCTCACCTGGACATCGTACAGGAACTGGAAACGGCTCCTCTTATTGGCAGCTTCTCTCACGGCCCGGGCCAGGTCTACGGACCCCTTCCCACCAACCGACCAATGGTAGCAGGGGACGGCGTCGAAGGCCCCGGCGCGCTTCGCCAGCTCACACACTAAGTCGATCTCGGCACGGGTGTCGGTCCTGGGGACGAAAAGGCTTGTGGGTTTGCATCTGTCTTCGTTTAGAGAAAGCTTAACAGATGAACTGTTTGGATAGGACGTCGCTCCCTGACACTCAATATATTCTCCACATCAAAAGTGGTTACAGCATCGTGTTTAAATAAAATCTGACTTAAAGAAAAGCCTGGGGGTTAGGAGAGAAAAAAGGGGGTGGGTGGGGAGTCCTCTCAAATGATGCAAATAGTTTAGGTTGGTCGGGGTTTTTCACCCAGAGAATTCCGTAACATAGGCCTTTGATCATCCCCGGTCTTCAGACAAAAAAATGCTGACTAGAATCTTATTTTAAAAAACTGAAAACCCCCAAGAAATGGTCATGGACTACACAGATACCATTTCCTCAAAAAACTCTTCTGCTAAAATAAAACCAAACTAAACCAAGTGCAAACGTCCTGTGTAGGTGCTGGGTGACAGGCAGCCTGGGGACACAGCATGTCGGCCCTGGGTGGCCCAGCAAGAGGGCCTCATGGGGAGCAGGAACCCGGACTCACTTGAAGACGTTCAGGGCCACGACGACAGGCACCCCGAAGAGCTGAGCGATCTGAATCTGCTTCTGGAGGTTACAGCAGCCGTCCGCCACCAGCTGAACATTCTGGAAAACAGCCAGACCCCATGGTAGGTTCTTCTGGTGAATCCCACAAGCTCCACCCACCCGAGGGGCTGCCCCCCCGCAGGTGCTGCTCTGGTTTCTGCAGTTTGTGATAGTCCCAACTCGGTGCTGTCAAGTTGACTGAGGCACAGGGTGACTCCAATGCATGCTGGGAAAGATTCATAAGGGCTGACATATTTGGGGGGGCTGTAAGGGTCCTTCCTCCCAGCTACAAATCACGTAGTTGAGCTAAGTGGGTTCTGGCTACCACCGTTGGACTGTGCTCCACTCTGCACCCCAGCATCATTTTCCCGACAGCATGCGCTCACCTCGATCCCCTGGACCCAATTCTGGAAATTCTCATAATTTTCCAAGGCACCCCCTTCCTAAACTAAAGACTGTGTAACTTTTATATGGCCGAGAAGCAAAAGCAAAATATAAAAACTGCGCGAGACACACTTTGCATCAATACCCGCTTGCCTGCAGCAGTGGGGAGTGGAAGCTACAACAGTGCCTGTCCTGCTACTATCCCACCAGCCTCAGGACAGCAGAGTCAAACAACACGGGTGACTCGAAACCACCCCGAGACCTCTGATGGCAAGGTGTTCCACAGGAAAACTACATGCAGGAGGAGAAGTCTTCTATTTGCATCTGCCCTGCAGACCAGGCGCTCCCAAAACCGAGACCCAGATCTCAGACTTAAATGGAATGGATCAAGCTTCCTTGACTGGGTGCCCCCCCCCCCGCCCGCCTTGGAACCCATCGAGGGGTGCTGCAGAAGGAGGACCTGGGAATCTGTTTCTGCAAAATTATGAAAAAGTGCAAGGCTCTGTCACCGCCCTCATTCAGGGCCTGAGTGGGCCTGGGTGTGACAGTGCTGCTGTGCTCCATAGGTCTTTATGGTGCCGGACGAGGACGACTTTCTTCCTCGGCACTGCTGGCGGCTAGGGTGGGGGGCACGTGCGCGGCATGGGCAGTCCACCAGAGGGACTGGGCCACCTAAAGATCACAGCCCACAGAGCCCAGTGCCACTGTGCCACACCCGGGGGCCCCAGAGTTGAATCACTTCAACTGTAAGGAGCAAGCTTTATTTTGTCTCTTTGGGGAGCAGGGGGGTTGTGCCCATTCCTTGTGGGTTACTAGAGAAGGACTCTTGCTGAAGGCCCATCCCTGTGTTGCTTTTCAATGACGATCCCATGACAATCGGATTTGCATGACCCTTGATTTACACAGGAAGTCCAGCAGCCACACTCACCTCCTCTGTGTATTCTTTCTTAAGAGGGACACCCGCCGTGACCTGAAATCAGAAGACATAAATCTTAAGAATCATTCCACAGAAATACTTGTTCTCACGAAATAAAAAAATGAAAGAAAAACTCGTTTTGGGGGAAAGGGGGCCACATACAATGCTGTTAAACCAGTCCCTGGAACTCTGCGTGAACTCGGAAAAGCCAAACTCACTGCCTGGAGGACAGGGTATGGTATTTTGACGCACAGCCAGGGCAGGGCAGAACTGCCCCTGGGGATTCTGAGAGGACAATTCTTTGTGGGAGTAGAAAGTCTCACTTTGCTCCCTCAGAGAGGCTGGTGGTTTCAAACTGCTGGCCTTATCATGAGCAGTCCCACCCATTGCCACTTTGGCCCCAGGGGTCCACACGAGACCAATTACATCGGGGTTTTTTGCCTTGGGATTCAGAGTCTGGAATAGACAGACTCCCTCAGTGAGTCTAATCTGCCCGCTTGCTCTTCAGCCTATTATCTGAACAGAAGCAGGAACCAACAACCAATACACAATTTATACAGGGCAAGTCAATCGGTAATCACTCTAAAGTGATGCCACTACGTTCGCTGAGGTTTTTTGTTTTCGTTTGGGGCCCAACTGGAGAACAGGTGAGAGATGGGAAACGAGGTTGAGAGAAGGAAGGCAAGCATTGTACCCAAGGCAACACATGCAACGAGAGGAAGAATGGGGACTGTGATCGAGGGTCCCTGTCTCCATATGGCCTCCCTCTGCTGGTTTCAGCAGCACGCGGGGACACTTGGGTCACTAAGACAAGGAGACTCTCCCCAGCGCTGGCCAGCATGCAAGCACATGCAGGCATGCAGAGGTCTGCCAATTCCAAGACTGAGCAAAGGTCGGAACCAGTGGGGGCCAGCAAAGAGTCAGGAGGATGAAGTCACAAGTAGGTCCTTTAAAAAGATGAACCCAAATGGATGAAGCGCTCGATGGAAAATAAATCAGAAACAGAAAAACAAAATCATGCATCACAGCCATGACAGTTTAGTTCCTGTGCACCTTATGGAATAAACTGTAAACCTTTTATTAAAATAGACGTTAAAAGACCCCCAGGGGCTCTGTGGAAAAAGCGCTGGACTGCTAGCTGTAAGGTGCAGGGTTCAAGTTCACCAGCATTGCTGAGTCAGCGCTGCCTGGCTAGCAGTGAGTGAATGGGTAACCATGTGTTTAATGGGGAGGAGGCACATCTTTGATGTTGTATAGGACAAGGAGCAGAAGGCATAAGCTGAAGACAAGCTCGTCCATTGCACCAAGAGTAGGGAGTCTCTTGGAAGACAGGATATGAATTTAAAATGATTAGGCTAAGCCAGAGTTCAGAGATCACAGCATTGTCCACTGCATAAATTATGGAGGGCAGAAGAGGAGGCTGGATAAACACAAGAGGCGGTCATGGTTATTTGTGTAAAGATTTCAAAAGGAAACCGGAATTATAACAGGTCAAAAACTTCAGCACAGAGTCGTTTCAAGTCAGAAGGAAAGATGCAGAGAGGGATAATAGGGAATATAGGATTAAGGAGATGAAACTTCATTTATTATTCAATTACTGAAAACATTTCCTGGTAAGGGTATAAGCATTAATAAGAAAATCATCCTTAATCTCAAGGAATTTAGAAATTGAGGAGAGGAGAGTCGGAAGTAGACACTGGTGAAGCCATATGGCAGAGAAGACATGTCCTGGCTTCCTTCTCTCTCACGCTATCTCCCACCCACATCTGCTATGGAGCCCTGATGGTGTGGTGGTCAAGCCTTGGGCTATGCCCTGCCGGATGGGCAGTTCAAAACCACCAGGGAGAAAAGACTGGGCTTTCTACTCCTGCGAACAGGAAAAAAAGTCTCTCAGAAACCCACAAGGGGTAGCAATAAGAGGCGGGTTTGACCCCATGGCAGTGAATTAATTTGGCTTTATAGTTTGAAGCCTGCTGTGCTCCTCATTGGCACAGGCTTTAAATAAGGAGGGGCAAAACGATGAATTAAGATGAGATGAAAACATCACTGCCGTAAAACAGAACACACATCACGATGCAGTGAAACACAACTATAAACCCGAGAACTTTTACAGACCCGAGAGCAGAGCTACTGGGCTGGTAGGAGGCCTTGCAACTCTAAGATCAGGATCAGGCCAGATCACCTTGAAGGCCCCCGGGTCCATTTCAAGAGTAAAGCCTTTTGACTTTCTGATTGTCTGGGCATCAGAGCTTCTGATATATAGGTAGACATTTCCTCCTGACAATGGAATATACCACTAATTATCAAATTAACTGTGACCAAAACCATCTTTGAAAGAAAGAAGAAACGAGTGCAGCAGCAATGAGTCTTTGGGGCAAAATCAGAACTCTAGCAGTTCCTACCTTATAACACATGTCTTACATTTGAAATGATGGTGATGCTAGAGACTACTTGTTAATATTCATTAATGCCAGGTGGGCAGAGTTGGGGATTTGTATCTGACATCTAAGCTCCGATGTCCGCTCTGCTGGCTAGGGAGACTGCTCAAGTTTTCAAAACATAGCAAGCCCCCATCTTAAGTGTCTTGATTTGCAAAAATGGCATTTAAAAAAATTCTGCGCCCCCAACGCAAGACATGCTAAGATGCATTTAAAAACATTGCATGTTATAGAAAGTGAATGTTGTGAGACTGATGAGGGCAGCGGATGTACAGATGTGCTTGACACACAATGGACTTACGTCTGGATTGTGATAAGAGTTGAATGAGCCCCAATAAGAGGATTTAAAATGCAAATTCCAAGTTAAGTGTTTCATAGTGGCAAACCTGTGACGTATACTTTTAAAAAGTCTCCCTGCCTCAAGAGGTGGGAGTGGGGAGTTTCATTGATTCTAATTCCTGGTGACCCCGTGTAATTTTAAAAACAGATTTTTCAGAAGTTGAGAGCCTGGCTTTTGTCTGAGTCTATCCTAGTTTGGAATCCCGCTTGGCACCGCAGTTTCCCTGGCAGACCTCTGAGAGGGCATTGGGCAGTGCCTGGGGCCCCCCCATTCCAGGTGCTCAGCATCAGAGCGGCTTAAGGCCGGGAGCAAAAAAACTCCCTTTTGTTCACACCCAAAAGGTAAACGACCAGAAGAAGGGGCTTTCCAGCTGAACTCACAGGCACGGGTGGATAAATCACAACTCGGGATGGGAGAAGAGGCGAGACCGAAGCTACCAGCAGAAAGAATGCTTTAGCACACGCCGCCCTTACCCGTGAGGTAAGACACAGCCGACTTTTGAAGAATGCCAACATCAGCTGTTTCCAGGCTAGAACATGTGGAGATTTCCCGATGCACAACTTGGGGTTGCTGATGTATGGCGAATGGCTATTGCTTCCCTAAACAGCTACATACAGACCCTTTTTCATTCCTCCTCGGAAGCAGGTTATCATTTTACAAACTGTTGCCCAATGGCATTTGCGATATTGCTTCAATAAACTTACTTATGGTGTGAGAGTATGTGCTTTGAATTTTTCAACAACTTGAACTTGCACCCCTTTGGAGGTCAGCAGCACACGAATCCTTTGTGCCCCGCCGGAAATTCCACTAGCGGTTCGTACACAGGAGTAATCATGACTCAGGGGTGATCACTGAGTGCCTGGCCGCCCTGCACACAGCAAACCAAGGTTGAGATGAGACATGGCCTTTGTTTGATCTTCCCATCACAGTGATAAAGACTCTTATGATTATTTTATTTCAAAATGATTCATCAGCGATGTATTTTCTTATTGTCTAGCTGAAATTCCAAACCAGGGCAAAACAAATAGCCAGAAAAAAAAAAAATTAACCCGCAGAAAGGAAAAAGCAAAGAATGACCTTTTTTGTTTTGTTTTGTTTTGTGGCATCACTGCCTTGATGGGAGGAGGAGGCCCAGCCTTGCTCCTGGAGAACTGCTGCTGGATTTGAACTGTCAACCCTGTGGGCTGCAGTACCGCACACAACCACTAGGCCACCAGGGCCCAGCCCGAATGACCATGTTCTTACAAAAGTAAAAAACAGTATCATTTCAGATGCCTGTATAGGTGGTGTACAATAAGAGCAGGAAATATGAAAACTCTTCTAAATGGATCCATTCCTCATCTATTGAGCCTGAAAAATAGAGGCTGAGCCCCGGTGGCGTAAGTGGTTGAGTGCGGGAGTGGGGCCCGCGGGCTTGGCGGTTCAAATCCAGCGGCGGCTCTCAGGAGCAGTGCTGGGTAGCGCCCACAACCACCAGAGGGCAGTGATGCCTCCCCCCAAAAAAAATAAAAATAAAAAATAGAGTTTGTTTTTTAGGTAAAACACTTAGAAACAGTCTAATGACAAAACAGTTATAAAGGAAACGACAGAAACACAAACAGAAGAGACATCATTGTAGGTGGAATCTGATGGGCTGGTGCATCAGTGAGTCGAAAAGCCATCAGTACAAAAATGATCATGGTAACAATTGTATAATTCTTTTATGCAATTGAACTATTGCAGGATATGATAAATGGATGAGGTGCCAATGCAAAAAAAGAAAGAAAGGAAGGAAGGAAGGAAGGAAGCTCTCTGTACAAACAATGAAAAGACAGCTGTCAATGACTCCTTTAATCTTCTGTTCTTCGCAGGAGCAAGAAAGGGCCTCTCTCAGCCCTCCACCGTGGGGTGATGAAATCAAGACCGAGAGTGGTTCAGCATGCTCTTCTCCAACTTGCTGCTTGGGAAGAACTATGTGGGTGTGGCTATTTACTTGAACCGACTCTGCAGACACTGCCCTCAGTGCGGAGAAGACCTTTCAAGAGAGGCGGATTCCAGGAAAGGGAAATGATCCAGCAGGCATCGAGGCTCCCAGTGCTACTCAGCTCTGCTGTCTCCGGGATCTGGCTGCTGCTGTTTTAATGAGAAAGTAAAGGGGGGACTTACGTTCGGTCCTCCTCCGTGCATCTTCAGGGCTCGCACGGTAGCCACCAGCACGACCACGTTGGGCACCAGGCCGGACGCCCGGCACTTGATGTTGAAGAACTTCTCCATCCCGATGTCAGCCCCGAAGCCAGCTTCAGTCACTGCGGAGAGACGGAGACATTAGTGAAAGATAGCCATGGGTTTTGACGTTCGCTGAAAATGGTTCGAAGGTCAATGGGGGGCACCAGTCCAGCACCACGGCTTGGTGACCACACCCCCATGCCACCTGTTCTTAGTCAAAGGTAAACGGATTTCCCCTGGGCACAGAGTATGTGCTCGCTTGTTGGGGTCAGCGTCCCTGGGGTCAGCAGGGTTCCTGGCACGCAAAGCTGTGCGCCCCAGAAGTCCTGAACAAGTACAGGCCCGTGAGTAGGTCAATGCCGAACAATGACCACACTCCACGGTCCCCCTTTGTCTGAAAGCCACACTGAACCTTGGTCAGCATCACACAGAGAGAGAGAGAGCAGCCTCCACTGCTGGGCGGGGGCTGGTGTGAGGAGGGTTGGGTGGGAATCGAACAATGCAGCTCTCCCACGGGAAAGGGGGGAATTCTACCCCCCAGTCATCACTGCTCTCATACTCCTTCACCCCATTTCCCAAACACATGGTTCCCTGTTCTGCTTCCTAACATCATGCACAGAAGAACTACTGCAAGGGACATGATTTGTTTGGCGCTTTTAATACAGGAGCTCTGGTGGCTACAAGGTGGGCTGCCACTGCAAGATCAGCAATTCCAAACCACCAGTTGCAGTTGCGAAACACCCAAGAGGCAGTCATGGGTACAGACCTAAGTTTAACACAGTTTAAAACGAGGAAAGGTGGGTGCTGGGTTGTATCTTTGGATTGGGCATATTCAATCTGCCCGCTGAGCAGATAATCCAAGTACCTACACTAGCTAAAGAAGAACACAGCCTCAGGAGGGGAGCAAGGCTCCTTCACAGGCAGCGATGTGCACACGACACACCTTGCTGGCCTTAATGAAGAGGATTACTAACAATTACTAATAGCGATCAAAGCCTAAGGCCTGCAGGGTGATGGCCATAGCCTGAAAGGGGAAGAACAAATCCATCTTGGAAGAAAAACAGCCAAAATGCTACTAAAATGGGAGTATGGGGAGAGCTCTCAAATATTTTGGGCATTGTGGCGGTCACGTGCTTATGTTAATTTCATGATTGAGACATAGGGGTGGAGTCTAGCCTGTTAATCTGGAGATAGCCATTGAGTAGCCAATGAGGCCTCCGTGTGGGCATTGCTTTCTCCTGAGACTTCTGGGAAATCTCACGATATTTTCCTCGTGGAGATGAGAAGCTATCTCCCAGTTGTTGGGAGTTAGTCTCAAAGACAATGAACTACGGACAAGACAAGATGGCAGTGCCCCAGGAGCTGGAGGAGCTGAAGGAGAAGCCACACGGCCTTACTCTGATGGAAACAGACCATTGAAGCTGGAGAAGCTACATGGAGATACCTGCCAACGCTGAGTCACTTCTACCACCACTGGATGCTGTGGATGGACGCTGAGCCCTGGAAGCGAGGAGCTATGAGAGGACCCCTGCTGGCACTGGGACACTGCATCCACCGGCCTGTGACTTCATGAATCGGAAGGAGACTTTATAGACTGTTATCAGGTACAGGTAGATGGTCTAATATCGGACTTATGACTTTGAACTGGACTTGGCTGGAATGCTTTCGCAATGTCGCACTCCTCTTGTATCTAAACCTTTCCCTTATATCCATATGCATGCCTATGCATTTGTTCTTCTAGTTTACCCGGACTAACACGGACATGTTATCTATCAGGCAGGCTGAGAACATCCCGCTGTGTAAAGGAGAAGGTCCGTACGTTCTCATCTTCAAGGAGATGGATTGACAAGAGTGGCTGCTGGAACGAGTGCTAACAACACTGATGGTGAAGACGGTGCAGGGCCAGTACTGCTTTGCTCTGGGGCAGCCACAGTTGACTTGATGACCTCGAATCAACTTGGTCTCTACAGGAGCCAAGTGCAAGGTTCTTCCTCCCAGGGAACTGCCTGGGTTAGAACCACCGACCTATTCATGTGCCAGCTCTTCGTGTGGCCTCCCAGCATGATGTCGTGGGCACTGGGTCAGTAGCATCAGCTTCCTGAGCAAACAAGAACTCGAGGGTCTCACTCTTCAACGTGCAATCCAAGGACCAAAAGCATCTGCACCAGCTGGGGGCAGGGAGCAAAGGAAGAGTCAGAGGCCCCACCTCAGACCTGCTGCACTCTGGACATCCGCCTTTCAACAGAGTCCCTGGAGAGATGGATGCACGTCACGGTTTGAGAAGCCCACTGCTCCAGAAAAGGAATACTATGTGTGCAATAAAAAGCAAATAGCTATAAACGATGGACTCTATATACTGGCAGTATAGCCAAAGCTATAATTTATAGCAGAATGATAGTCACAAAAAATTTACTAATATATAAATAAGAAGACATCGGTGCCTCAGCAGTGACGTGTGAGGCTGCTGCTCCCAGGGGCTGTTCCATCTACCAGATGAAGCTTTCTACCTGCATGAAGGGGCAGTCTGTAAAACTCAAGGGGGCCGTTCTACCCTGTGGGGCAGGGGCACCAAGAGTCAGGTCAGAGCCCACTCCATGGCTGTGGGGTTGTTTTGTTCTGAGTGGGAACAAAGCAAACAGTCCCGGTCATTAAAAGAATATTTATGTCTCAACAAAGAATTAAGGAAATTTTTAAAAGGATAGACATTCACATCATCAATCTGCCAAGCAGTTTGCTCAGGTTATAATTTTCTTTTAGAATCCAGCCTGCCTTTGTCATGGAAGGGGGTTTCTGTACACGTTCTCTTTTCCTTACAGATTTTTTTTTCAGTGTACCGCAAGATTCATAATGCATGATTACAAGTGACAGATTATCATTGCGTGAAACTGGCGCACCAAGATTTACAGGACGCTCTTCCTCTCCCTGGATGTCTGGGTGTTTCCAATATGAACCACGCTGCACTGGAAATATCGGTCCATATGCTCTTTCACCTCTTTCCCATTATATCCTTGGAATAAATTCCCCAGAGTGAGGTTACGCAGCCAGAAAATGTAAAAATGTTTTATGACTGCTGATATGCTTTTAAAAATATTTCTCTAGAAATACTTGAGTTGGAAGGATTATAGCTACACGACATTCGAGCCTTGACCACATTTTCTCTGACCAAACCATGTAGCCAAATAACTTAGAGAAGCACGGGGGGAGCCGCAGTTGAGTCTCTTCCATGGCTCTGGGGTCAATCCCACTGGGGGCAATGTCATGGATGGAGCTGTCAGGTCAACCCCGAATCCCAGTGTCTGAGATCGTGA
Source organism: Nesogale talazaci (assembly GCA_004026705.1). Lineage (NCBI taxonomy): Eukaryota > Metazoa > Chordata > Mammalia > Afrosoricida > Tenrecidae > Nesogale > Nesogale talazaci. Next base: position 15,507 of record PVJH01039242.1, read on the forward strand.
CCCGAGTGGGTGGACAGGTCTTTCTTCAGTGAGGCAGCTAGATGGGTTTGCACTGCCAACCTTTCAGCTAGCAGCGGAGGGAGTGCTTACTGCACCACCAGGGCTCCCTTTGGGATCACGTGTGTCATGGTTAAAAGCTAAGAGGGTCACGTACAGTAAAGGTACCTTTGTGTTTGAGACAAGGGTCACCAGGGGTCCAGTGGGCCCCACAGGAAACATGTTCTGTTGACCTCATTACAAGTCATCAGACAGTGGGCTCCTGCTAGAGGAAAAGATGGAAAGGCCCCCAGAATGCACTGCAGGTGACAATTCGACTGTGGGGCACCTCACTGACCCAATCTCCTCCCAGCTGTGAAATATTATGAACAATTAAGCTTGTTTAATCTTTGCACTCTCCTCGACATGTACCGATAGAAGAAATGAGACAGTATCTTTAAAACACAAACAAACTCAACTGCTGAGTCAATGCCCACACATGGCGAGCTCTCATGGGATTCTAGACTTTAACTCTCCAACCATGTGGGCATGAGGTAATACGTCCTGGTTTTCCCAAAATGGTTGGCAACATTATTAACCACATTTGCTCGCTCTCTAGGAATCCCACTGAATCCGTAAGCTTCTGCTGGCTTTCTGCTAGGTCCAGGTGTTGTGGGTCAAGAGCCAGTCTGTGCCAAGCAGCTCCCAAGGGGGAGAGAGCCATCCGGGTGGGGAAAGATGAAGTGGAGCCAGGTCCTGAGGGATTAGTAGGATTTTTTTCAGGTTCAAGATGAAGGATGTGGGAGGTGGAGGAGGGAAGTGGGGAGAGGAAGGGAGAGGAAAGAAGGGGTAGGTAAAACATAAGAAGTCAGGCTGAGCCCCAGGGCGTAGTGGTTGAGTGTGGGACTGCAGCCCACTGGATTGGCAGCTCAAATTCAGCAGCAACTCTCCAGGAGCAATGCTGGGCCTCCTACTTCCGCCAGAGGGCAGTGATGTGCCCCCCCCCCAAACAAAACAAAACAAAACACAAGAAAATCAATCGCAATGCCCCCTGGAGACTGGAGATGCTGTCATCTCAACCAGCAGGTCAGGTTAGTGTTGGAACGGGATAGAGGGGAG
>PVJH01039243.1:0-16563 GCA_004026705.1 Nesogale talazaci
AATATAAAATTGAAAATCACAATTGCATTTATTTTTCTATTGCCAGTGTTTGATTCCAACGGCCCCTCTGTTCACAAAAAGACGATCGAGATACCTTTCATCAGACGACAGCCTTGGAAACCCCTTGACGCTGTCACATGCCCTCCCATCGGGTGCTCTGAGTCAGAATTGACTGAGGGCAGAGGGTTGGGGCGTGGGGCTTGACTCTTCTCGGAGGAGCCCTGCAGGATCACCGTCCTTCACAGCACCCACCATTGTGCTCCTCATGGCCTCGGTGGGCAAACTTACTTTCCCAAGTGTAGCACCCTTGCCTTTGGATTGCCCTCCACAAGGAGTCCCCGAGGGTCAGGTATCAGGAATTCGGTGGTCTCCATTTTCCTCTTGCAGGAAACTGCTGCTCCTGTTGGCTCCTGGGGAATGGTCCGAATCGAGGAAGGGGCCCTTGTCTTTTGGTGTAGTGTTTACACGTTCGTCTGCTAACCGTGAGGTCAGAAGGTGGCAATTCGCAGCTGCTCTGAGAGAAGGAAAAAATGAGGTTTTTAACTCTCCTAAAGGGAGCTCATCGTGAGAAGCACACGGATGATGAAGATAAACTGATGGTGGTGATGAGGACACAATAGTTCTTGATGTGATTGAAAGATTGAGTTGTGTGACATGGGAATTATATACCAATAAAACTATTAGGGGAAAATAACCAACCAGAGCTATCTTCCCAAAACCCCTGCCCTATCCTATTTGGGATTGCTGGGAGTCAGACGTGACTTAATAGCAGTGAGCTTGTTTGTATGCTTGTATAAATTTCAGAAAATGTAAGGAAAAGAAATCAACATACAAAAACAGAAGAAGAAGAAAGAAGAACTAGACTAGGTTAAAAAAATGAATTTGAAAAAAACTTCTCCAAGGGACATAAGAATTGATCACATTCATCATTAAAAAGAGAAGCATCAATCATTCCCAGGTTCATTTTATTTCCACTATTGGAAACTATATATACTTTCAAATAAAAACCATTTTCCCCTAAGAAAAATGAAATCTCTTGGAACCTTTCCTATGCATCTTAGAAATTGGATGGTAGAAGCTTGGTGTGGGCAGGACCCACAAAGAAAGAATTGGCTACTGGGAGACCAGGCGAGGTGTCTGGGGTGACTCATAGCATCCGTGTAGATGAAATTCTTTGCCCTGTGACATGATGCTTTGGTTTCACTCCCACGAGCTGTCTTTCTGGGGCTTAGTTTCTTGGCCTGCACTCAATTGCATGCTTTGCCTCTCATTCGACCTCTCAGGTACCTGAATCGTGTGCACTCACACCCATGGAACTCTGATTCATTAATGGGAGGTGGTGTGAAAGGTTGTAAACAAATGGAACTTTTGTCAATCTAATCATCTTTCAAGTGTACGTGGAGCTTTATGTTTAACAGGAGCCAGACTTGAGTCTTCAGTAAAATGGTAAAAAGAGAGAGTAAGAGAGAGAGAGAGAGAGAGAGAGTAAGAGAAAGAGAGAGAGAGAGAGAGAGAGAGAGAGACTTTAGCAATCTTACTTACATATCAGTTGGTCTCCCCTGAAAGGAATTCCCACCACCACCACCACCACCACCACCCAGTCTCACACACTTTCTTGTAACTGCATTCTTGGAGCAAAGAATGAGTGACTACAAATTACAATTTGCAGGGCATCAAACCACCTGCATGCCCTGCTCAGAGGACTCCTAACACCCCATCCTTCTCTCTTCTGACTAGAAACTAAATGCAACCAGAAAAGACAGGACTTGCACCAAGATCCAGGAAGGAAGAGTCACGGCACTCAGAAAGGACAGAAACTTCGCTTGCTTGTGTCTAATACCGTAGACCTGTCAGCACAGGTGCACCCTATCTTCAGTGCTGGCAGGGAAGTGAGACAGGCAGGGCCCACACCAAACCAGGTGAGACCTTCCTGGCAGCGTCCAGTTGCAGTTCACCTGATGTCTGAGGCAGTGCTAGTCCTTAGCTTTGCCGCCGCGCCGTAGTTGAGTTCTTCCTGCAACATGGCCCTTCTCAGCACCCATTCAAGATGGGTTCACTGGATCCTCCTTTCTGGGTGAGGGGTATTTTAAATGTGTTGCTGGGTGCTGATGCTCCTGCATGGATTTTCCGCAGGGCTTGCGCTTGAGCTCTGTGTGTTTTAAGCCAGAAGGGAGGAGATACCTGGCTCTCTTGTTAGACAATTGGGAAAATGGCTAGTCAGAAGGCAGATTTGAATGGTGGGGAAGGCAAGCTGGGGTTCAGTCTTGGCTCCCAGGGATTATTAGTATGTGGTGGGAACCATTAATGTTAGTCATGCGAATTCAGACCACAGCTCTTTCATGTGATTCACCAAGCCTGGGTTTCTTCATCCCTCAAAGGGGAAACATTGAAACTCCTCTCGCCGAGTTGGGGCAATCACAGGAAGTGACTCTGTAACAGAGGAGATGCTGGCAAAAAATAGAATCTACGGTGGAGCCGTGCTTACGTGTTGACCTGCGATCCCCACGGTTAGCAGTTCTAAGCCAGCAGCAGCTCCTCAGAAGAAAGACGGGGCTTTCTACTCCGGTAAGTGTTTAGTCTCAGAAGCCCACAGGGGGCCGTTCTGAGTCAGCATTGGTGCTGGGCAGTGACTTTTGTTTGTCTTCTTTTTTATGACCCCAAACAAGTGTTAGCCCTCTGGTTGTTTGTGTCCCTTGTGGCAGCTTCACCCCTCATTATGTCCACCTTTCTACAGTTGTGCCGGCACCCCTCTCGTGAGTGTCTATTCAACAGCGTCCTCAATACTCCCCTCCCCTCATTTATGGCCTACTTTCTTCTGTGTTTCCCCCAACAAAAACTTAACATTTTACAATTTCTTTTCTCTGTTCCATGAAGAGCATAAAACTTCTAAGCTATCAAAGCCCTCGGAGAGGCACTGAGGCAGCTCCTTTGCCAGACGGGGTGTCGGAAGCCTAAGGAGACTGCTATCTACCCGGGGTCACCTTGTTAGTGGAATCCCAGAGGATTCAAACAACCGCTCATTTGACTACCTGCACCATTGTGATCCTCTGTTCCCATTGTGAGAATGTTAGGGGGGCGTCTGTCTGCAGGGAGCCTGGTGAGGACAGGGATGCTACAGTTCTCAGTCCCCCCCCCCAAAGGGTGCTGTTTTCCCTCTTTCTTTTCTAATCCCTCAGGAGCATTTTGTATTTCAAAGCTCTTTGATGAGCTAAACCAGCTCATCTCCTGGAGCAGCCAAACTCAGCTGAGATTGCTTGTGAAATTCTCTTGTTGTTGCCCAGAGAGTATTTTTAACTTTCCTTTCTCTCCCCCACCCCACCCCCACCCCCCAAATCCTAAGAAAATCTACAGTTGCGCGCGGCATGGATGGTACATAATGAATGAACAGTGGTGGGCCTTTGATCTGATTTTTGTGTGCATCGGATTTCTCAATAACAAATGGGCTTTTGTTATGATACGTGGACACGTCCCGAGTCTGCTTTTTCGTCGTCCCTGGCAGGTTGGGAACCAGGCTGCTGATGGGCCCGCTTCTCTTCCTCCTGCAGCCAAATTGTGACTTGACACGTAATTGAACATCATTATCGAGGCTCTTTTCAATATGCCGGGCACTGAAGAGGGAGAAAATTGTGTTCCACCCAGGAGAATGGCATCCAAACAAGCCATCAGGTGACAATGTAGCGTAGCCAGGCCCGATAGGATCCGTCACCAAAGAGGGAGGAACTCTTGATTTTGGGTGCAGATACAAGGAGAACACACACACACACACACACACATCTTGGAGAAAGAGATAGTGAAGAGCAAGGAGACTATCATGCCACCAGCTGTTGTGAGGTTGCTGCCCTTGGCTAATGACAAATGCCACAGGTGCTGGCTCTGAGTTCTTTGAATTAGCCTAGCCCTACCCCTCCGCGGGCCAAGGCAACAGGAGTGCTATTAAAGAAGGCTGTGCTGAGTGATGGTCATAGTCAACAGAATGTCATCGGAGTGGACTCTGCAGGGGAGCCGGACTGTAAGGACCTGAGAGGGGGGTGGGGGGAGGAGTGGCTCCCTGTTGTCAAGGGGGCACATTTGCCTGTGCTCTAGGAGGGGTGAAATGAGAGGCCAAGGCACCCTGGGGGGAGCGATTATGTGTGTGTGGAGCTTGCCTCTCCATAGTGGGTCCCTGGCTCCGTTCACCCCCTCACTGCTGGAACTGGTGACTGCTTGATGGCTGCTGGGAAATGCACCCCTGGCACTCAGTCTGTTTCCCACGGGCATTCTCTGTCATTGCCCTCCCTTCCTGGAATACTGGCAGAGACCAGGAAGGGCTGCAGGTGTACATGGTTCTGATGCCTGGAGGAGGGCCTGTGCTAGGCTAGGTGGGGAGGAAACATGCCTCATTCCTGTGGTAGTTACATGATTTCATGTCCACTTGATAAAGAGAATGAAGGGGTGGAGCCTAGTCTGTCAATTAGGTCACAACCTCTCTTCCTCCCTAGAGGTGGAACACACACTGTTTGTTTCACCTTCCTGTGGACAAGCCACATGCTGATAGCAGCCGGAGCCCTGGGGATGCGTCCACTGCCATGGGATCCACCGGACTTTTCCACCCACCGGCTGGTGAGCTCCCTGCATTGGGCATCATAGCATGTGCGGCCTGAGTCTGAAGAGGAACTCATGACCTCATATTGGACTGGGGTGGCAGGTTTTCTCAATATACAATTGCTGTTTGTTAGAAAGCTCTCTCAACACACATACCAGCGTGTCAAGGTTTGTTTCTCTAGCCAACCCAGACCAACACATTTCCTATTGCACTTAAAAGCAGGAGGGCTGTATGGTTCTTAAGACTAAACCAGCCCAGCTGAGGAGATTAGTGCACCATGACGGACTGAGTGCCCCGAAGAAACTTACGTTGGAAGCTAGGGACCCCAGGTCTTCCTCTGGGATGCACCGACCACTTCCCTGCTTTCCTGGCTTTTGCAGCCCCACAGAGTGTGTGTCCCACGTCAGGGCAAGAGAAGCTGGCTTGTGAAATCGTTTCTGGATGTCATGCTAAAACCTCGAGTCCTTCAGCTTTTAAAGCAGCAGGTCCGTGTCACCTCACAGTGATTCCCTGGACCACAGAGCAGAAATATACCCACAGGGGCAGTGGATTGTCCACCACTTCTCTCCTGGCACTTCTGAGTGGGTTCCAGCCACCCGCCTTTAGTCCGGGACCATCTGTGCCATCAAAGGGTGTCCATACCATTTTAGGCTCTTGCAAAGCCCAGCCTCTGGCAAAACAAAAACCTTGGCAGTCGGAGTCCAATTCCTTTTCGCTTGTTTGTTTGCTTCTTCAATGTTTTCACCCCTTCCCTGAGGCACGGATGGTAAGGAGGTGACATCACAAGGCGCGGGCAAGTCCGTGGCATCCAAAGTATATTGTTTAATATCTTCTACTGTTACCTTGCTGTGTCCTGTGGCAGGTCATCCTCTTCAATCCTGCCATGCTCCAGGGTTTGAGGGCCAGGTCACCAGGTGGGACCCACAGGTGGGCTTATCAACTTTCTTCTTGTCCAGAAGAAACGATCCCAAGTCCTTTCAGGGGAGAACCTTACCAAGTTCAACATTCTACGAAGGTCTGTGTCTGCAGGGAGACATGGGACGGAGGAAAGAGACCATGAGCCCCCTGACTGGGGACTCCCTCCCTCCCACCCTGCAGTGTTTCCTCTTTGTAATTCAGGGAGACAAGAGGGATGTGAGGTGGGGATCACCTGTAGTGTCATTTGTACAGATTGAGGTGGCTGCTGTTAACAACTCTTCAGTTAGCTCTGGCTCATAGAGACCTCACACATGCTGGAATGAAGTACTCCCTGTCTGGCCCCAGCCTGGGATCAACTGCAGATTAGACGGCTGTGAGCCATCATTTCAGGGACCAACATTTGGTTGTCAATCGCTCAGCCTATCTTCCTAAGCTTCCTTCCTTGTGGCTGAAACCTATTTATCATCATAGCAACATACACACCTCCACAGACAGACAAGAGGTGGCTGTCCCTGCCCGGTACTGATTGGGAATCAAATCTGAGTCTCCTACCTAGAAGGCGAGCATTTTTCCACGCAACTCTTATTGCCCCTAACACGTTGATATAAATGAGGTCCTTTGAAAACATTGCTTTGCATCTTGGAATGATTCGACGTCCTCTTGCAGATGATCTGTTTCTTTCCACCGGCCCTCGTGGATCTGATGCTGTGTGATGTGGGCAGGTCTTTTCCTGGAACATACTCACTCTTTCCCCCGGAGGTAGAGGCTTTGTTTTCGGTATGAAAGACGCACAGATGGGGAGGGAGACGGTGTGCTAGAACTGTCCATGTACAGGGGAGAAGCAGAGAGCTTGGCTTCTTGAACGTGTGTGTGTGTGTGTGTGTGTGTGTGTGTGTGTGAAGCTTAAATACAACCCTTTTAGGGAGGCAGAGAGAGGGGTGGCAGCCAAAGATGTGTTCTCCAAAACAAACAGCTGCTGTGACTCTGATCGTTCTTCAGCATTTTTCATGTGTAGATTTAGTAGCACATGGATGTGTTTCTCCCTCGGTACAGGTTTCTTCCTGGGTACACCTGGGACTCTCGAAGGGCAGTTCTCTTTTGTGATTTCTGTCCTAGCAGGTGCCAGACACGTAGTAGGTGTACAGGAAGTGCTTGCTATAAGAATGATGGAGAGGGAACTGGAACTCAGGGTAGTTCTTTCTGTTCTCTAGCGGATGCTTGACTATATTAGTCTTCAGTTCCTACCTGGTCTGCCCTTCCAACTACACTTTAACATCCAGAAAATCGCCCCAAGACATTTTGCCAAGTAGGCCAAAAACTTACAAGAGCTTACAAATTTGAACTGGGGCTTCCGTCTGATGATAAAGCCAAAGCTTATCAACTGAAATAATGCTGGGTGTAGCGGAAGAGCCTTTTTGCCTGCATCACCTTTCTTAATCATCACGTCCCCTTCCTCATGGCATCTGTTTTCTCCAACCCTTCATGGGCCCCATCACTGGCAGCAGCTTATGGGCTGCTGAGATCCCCCCCCAGGGCTTCCCTCCCTGGGCTGCAGCTGCTCATTCTTCACCGCACTTGACTTTGTCATGTTGTGGTTAGGCCCGATCAATAGTCTTTTTACATAAGGGTTGCCCTTTCCAAACCAGCCCTACCTACTTTTCCCTTCCTTTTCTGTCTGAAAAGTTCAGGTTGTTCTATGCTCAGTTCTAAAAATACCCGAATGGGAATGGGAGGGTCCATCCATGGCAGTTCAAAGCTATTCTGGTAAGAGAAGGGTCTCTGGGTTTGAAAATGAACTCCCTTGGATGGAGTCATCCTCTTCAAGCCTTTAGGAAATGAGTTTCATTAAAGTAGCAAAGTCATCCCCACCTTCTAAAAGACAGGTATGGGAGTGGGAGGGGTGGTGGTGCAGTCACAGTGCTCAGAGGACTCGCCAGGCATCCAAATGCTGAGAGCTTTTGAGATGCCAGAGTTGGACATGGCGTTGACGTGTCTCGAGTGTTCTGTTTTTTCCTCTCTTCAAGTGGCATATGCTGTGCCGGCAGCATTGACGGCCAGTCGATAGTCTTCAGTGTGTACACTTGGGAGATTGGAATCGATGCCCATTGTCTTCAAGGCTGAGGTGCTTGACCCACAGTGGATGTGGATTATGTGCTTCTCAGCTCTCTGGAGATCAGGAAGTCTTGAGTGGTCCTGCGTTTGGTTAAAATAATACCCTGGTCCCTTTGCTAGTGATTGCCCCAATGTGCATAGCAGAAGCACATTCTCTCTTTTCACTCCATGTCCTTGGAGGAGACAGGCACAATGAGAAACATGCTGTTCAACCACTAAGCTTTTTATACTCTGTTTATCTGATTCGTCTATCTAATTAAAGTTACCTTCTACACTTGATTGGTTTTTAAAGCTCAATATTTGGCAATTAAACCTCCTTTATTCTAATAACTGAGTGACACATCTCTGAGTAATTTAGCACACGATATATTATCTGCAGAACTGAAGACCGGCTTCCTTTGGGAGCACTTTTTGCAAGATTTAATGTCTGCCTGGTCAGTCTAAGCACCCATTAAGGAATGTGCAGATACAGTGACGTGGGTTCAGCTCAGGAACCCATGAAGCTGATCTGGGGAGAGCCTTGACTTGAATTAGAATCCAGGAGACCTGATTTAATCCCCAGCAAGGCCATCCTCCTTGGGTTCTTTCCCAGTCTTTGAAGGTGCTCCCTTTTTTAGTCATGTCTCTGGGTTTCATAGAGTTGGAATCAACTCGATGGTAATGGGCTTTGAATCAGCATAAAAGACCCTGAGTGGTACAAACAGTTAAGATTAATTGTGCAAGACCGTCTTGAGGTCCCTCAGAAGAAATGCCTGGAGATCTGCTTCCAATCAGCCATTCAAAATCCTCCGGGGTCCCCATGTGTCAGAATGGACTCCCCACAAAGGACTTCTTTTATCTTGCTCTGGTTGAAGTCCAGCCAAAGTAGCATGGATGGTGCTATCACAGAAGCTGGCCAGCTCCACCAGGACCGCGGTCTAACTTTGCCTTCCCTGGCCCTGTGAAAGGTCCCCTCACTCACACAGTGCTTGAGTGGAGCTCCGCAAAGATGCTGGGCCCAGGATACAACGCATTCAACCTTAGGAACAAATAAGCTCTTTGCTTCCTTCCTAGGGCTTTAATGGAACCACAAAGTTTATCTTTGTTGTGTGCTCTCACACAGGAAAAACCTGCGGTCAGACCTGGTGGGAGGGGGGCATGGGGGTGTCATCCTAACCCCTTCTGATGCATTCAGAGATCTAGAAACCTCAGAAGAGTGGACTCTGTTTCCTTTTTAGACTTGTTAAACCTTTGCCAAAGAGGAGGACAGACTTTTTTTGTAGCACTGACGTTTTCCAGGGAAAATAGTAAAAAGGCAGTTGGAGTTACCTTTCAACTTCCATAGGCAGGAGGGACCGAGGAGATGTGAGTCACTTTTTAGCACAGCAATTAGTGCATTTACCTCTTCCCCACTGCCTTGCTTCTGCATCCCTGCAGACACCCCTGTGAACACACACAAGCATGTACTAGTGCATATGTGTCCTCACACACACACAACGCATCTATGCATATAGCACACACACATGGAAACAGGCATGCATAGGTGCCCACTCACACTTGTGTACACACACACGTGTGTGTGCACCTTCAAGTGAAAGCTTACCCAGCAACTCCAGGAGCCCCAACTAACTAGCACAAGGCTTCCATTGTTTGTTTGATATGATTTTCAGTCGTTTATCCTCACAGATGAGTCCAGAGTGATGCTTAAGGGAGGTTGAATTACTGCCACCAATCTGACTGGATTCGCTGGGAGGTGATTAGCTCTGCCACCTGCCACCAAGACCTGCAGAGGGCCTCCTTGAAGTGTTTGCATTTCCCACACAGTGATGCAAATGATTCAGGGGACTGCTTCTTGGACATTTGATTCTTTTTTGAGGACTCCTCTTGGGAGGATCGTTGGAAATCCTGAAGACCCACCACCATGCTTCTGGCAATCCTCTAAGCTTTCATGCCCACATCTCCCTGCTGGGAGCTGAGGGGGCTTGCTCTCTGAAGGCTCCTCTCATCGGAGCTTCACTGCAAGACTTGACTGGCACCTGAAGGAGGAAAGGAGCAGCCCTGAGACTCAATTGTTCTGTGTTCTTCTGGCTCACTGCGGTGGTTCTGGGGGAGCTCTGCGATGGAACCGGAAGGGACTCACTCCAGTCCCTCAGAGTGTGACCCAGGGAGCAGAAGCATCATCCTAGAGCTTGTGGGAATGCAGCCCCTACCCCGGATGTGCTGCCTCAGAATCCCCACCATGACAAGACCCCCAAGTGATTTGTAGAGATGTTAGAGAAAACAGCCAACAGATAAGCAAACAACACGTAGGATGCTCATCTGGAGAAGGGAAAAGAAGCATGCTAGCAGGTGCCTGTTGCATGCTTTTCTGATTCTGGGTACCTGGGTCAAGGCACCTAGCGATAGAGATAAGACCAGGCAGGTGGGGCATGTATGGCACAGAGAGAAGCATACCCAGAGACTTCACCTTCCATGGCACCCCACCCTCCCCCCGCCAACCTTCCTCATCTTCCCCACACACCAGCACCCAGTGGATCCTTATCAGGTCCTAACTGATCGGCTGGGTTATAATTTTTAGAGTACACATAGAGCCTATTCCCCCACCTCTACTGCCATAGCAGTGTAATTACCTTTCTGGGTGGTGCAAGCAGGCCACCTGCTCAGCTGCAATGTCAAGGTTGGAGTTGGGGTTCGCCTTGAAACCCCTGGGAAGAGGGACCTAGTGATCTACTTCCTGGTGATGGACTTGCTTCCGGAGCACAAGGTCTACTCCGATGTACAGGGTCAGTACGAGTTGGGTACAACTGAACAGCTTCTATGTGTCTGCTGTTAGTGGTGTAAAGGAGTATTTAACCACGAAGGACAGAATGCTACTTTTCCTTTTGGTGAGGACTTTGGTCTTAGCTTTAAAATATCAAAGTTGAGTATTATCGTATAGACTCATGTATAAGCTGAGTTTTTTCAGCATATTTTTTAACACAGTTTTTGTGGACAAAGCAGTTGCCTCAGCTGATAGGTCGGCTTATACTCAAGTATGTGTGGTGTGTGTCTTGTGTGAGATTATGATGTGTGAATCAGCTTGCTAGAATCTTCGAGCGTACTGAGTCTACCCACCTCACTGCACCCTCATTCTGAGAGATATGTGAGGGATTAGATAAGGACATGATCTGGATTCCATGGCCTTTTACCACTTTACACAGTTTGTTGCTGGTAGATTAGAGGTCAGAATTTTTGTACCTGGTGTGCAACCCAGGTGGTACTGTGTTGGACAATTAACCACTAGGTTGACTGTTCAAACCTACCAGCTACCAGTGGGGAGAAAGTGGAAGCTATATGCTCCCAAAAGAGTGTATAGCCTTGAAAGCCCTATACAAGATCACGATGAGTCAGAATCAAATTAATGGCAATGTTTGTTTGATTGTTTTTTGAGATTTAGTGTTTCACTTGGATGGGAGATTCTACTCAGGTTTACCTTGAACCAATCAGTGATCTGAAGTGTTTCTACTACCATGAAAATAATATGGATGTTTTGAATTTCTAGTATTACTGTAGCAGAAATGCCACAATGGAGGGACTTTCATGAACAGCATATATTTAGTCATATTTCTGGAAGTGACAGGTTCACACCAGAATCTCAGCTACATCAAGTCCTTCCTTTCAGTCAGTGTCATTGTTAGATCAGTTCTGACTCACAGTGACCCCTGCATATTCCAGAACGAAACCCTGCCTGGTCTTGAGACACCCCCACAATGACAATGCCTGAGCTCACTGTTGTGGCTATTGTGCCAATCCATCTCCCTGGGGGTCTTCTTATTTTCCATTGCCATTTAACTTGACTCCGCATAATATGCTTTTCCAGGGATTGGCTTCCCTTGATAACTTGTCCCAATACCTGGGATGAAGTATTGACATCTTTACTTCCAGGACCTTTCTGGCTGTACTCTTCTTCCAAGACAGACTGATTTGTTCTTTCCTAGTCTATGGGATTTTCAATTTTCTTTGATGGCGCCACAGTTCAAATGCACCAATGCTTCTTCTGTTTTCCCGATTCAACGTCTAACTTTAACATGCATATGATGTAATCGAATAAAATATACTTGCATCAGGTGCATCTTCATTCTTAAAGTGGCACACTGCTGTTCAATACTTTAAAGAGGTCAGTGAAGCAGACCTACCCAAAGGAAGGATCATTTGGTCTCTTGGCTACCGCTTTCGTGAGCATTGATTGTGGATCCAGGCAAGATGAAATTTCTGACGGCTTCAATCTCTTCTCTGTTTATCATGATGTGACATCTTGGTTTGGTGGTGAGGGTTCCCCCTCCCTCCCCCCATTATCTTGAGTTATAATTCAAGCTGAAGGCTGAACTCCTTGATTTGCCTTAGCATGTGCTTCAAGTTCTGTTTTTGTTTTGTTTTGTTTTGGGGCGCATCACTGCCCCAGGTGGTGGGAGTAGAAGGCCCAGCCTTTGCTCCGTGGGGCTGGATTTGAACCTCCATCCCTGTGGGCCACAGTCCCGCGCACAACCACTATGCCACCGGGGTTCAGCCGTGCTTCAAGTTCTTACAAGTACCTCAAGTTCCTTCCCTCTTAGCATGCATATCACAGGTTATTAATAAATCTCCTTCCTTCTTGATATCCCTTTCTTCTTTGAGTTGTCCAGCCTTTTTGATGATTCTCCCAGCAGATAGATTGAATAAGTGTGGTGAAAGGATACAACCCTGCCACACATCTTACTTGATTATAAACTGTGCAGTAGCTTCTTGTTATGTTTGAACAAGTGCCTCTTGACCCATGTACAGGTTCCATGTGAGCACAATCAAGTGTTCCTGGATTCTCATGCTTCTCAGTGTCATCCATAGTTTGTTATGATCACAGTCAGATTCCTTGGCGTAAACAATAAACACAAGGAAATATCCGCTGCTGTTCTTGACTTTTGACTAAGATTCGTCTGACATCAGCCATAGTATTCTTTGATCCACGTTCTCTTCTGAATTTGTCCTGAATCTCTGACAGCTTCTTGTCAATGTACTGTTATAATTGTTGTAGAAAGATCTTCAGCAGACATCTTCTTTTTTTAATATAAACAATGTTGTCCTATAATTTGAGGATTCTGTTGGGCTACCTTTCTTTGGAATGAGTACAGACATTCAATGAATACAAATACTCTCTTTACAATCAGTTGGCCAAGCAGCTGTCTTCCAAATTTCTGGGCAAAGAGGAGTGAGTGCTTCTACGGTTTCATTATTTATTGAAGCATATTAATTCATATCCCATCAATTCCTGGAGCCTTATTTTTGACTAGTACTTTCAGCTTCTTCCTTCAGTATCATTGTTTCTTAATCATATGCTACCCCTTGAAATGGCGGAAAGTCAATCAATTCTTTTTGCTACTGTGACTCTGTATAGTCCTACCATCTTCTTTTGTGATTCCATATTTTGTCCATAGTTAGGCACTTTTAAGATTGCAACTCAAGGCTTGAATTTGTTTTCTTCAATTATTTCAGTTTGGTATATATTGAAAATGTTCTTTTTTGGTTTTCTAATGCTAGGTCTTTGCACATTACATTATAATACTTTATTTTGTCTATCTGAGCTGCCTTGAGAGTTCCTCTCCAGCTCTTTGACGTCATCATGCCTTCTACTTGCCTTCACTACCCAAAATTTGAAACCAAGATTCAGAGTCCCTCTTGATATCCACTTTGGTTTTTTCTTTCTTGTCTTATTTATAAGCCTTCCCATTTGATGTTCTTGATGTCCTCCCCTGCCCAGATCTTCTGTATTAGTTGTCAGTGAGTTAAATCTGTTCTCAAGATGTTCTCAAAACTCAAGATGATACATTGTTTCTCACAGATTGGTTTCAGTTTTCTTTAGCTTCAATATGAGCAATTGATGGTTTGTTCCACAGTTAGCCTCTGCTCTCATTTTAGCTGACCTTGAGCTTTCCCATCATCTCTTCCCATCAAAAGAAACAAAACTCACTGCCTAGTCAATGCTGAGTCTGTAGTCCACCTGGAGACATCCATGTGCATAGTCACAGTTTAAGTTGTCGAAAAGGGTATTTATACTGAAGAAGTCCTTGGGCTTACAAAATTCTGTCAAGAGATTTTTGGATTAATTTATATCACCAGTGTCATATTTTCCAATGACTGTTGCTTCCTTTCTGTTTCCAAATTTTGTATATCAATCATCAGTAATTATCAATGCATCTTGATTGCATGTTCGATCAATTACAGACTGAAGAAGTTTGCAGATTCCTTCAATTTTTTCAACACTAGCTTTAGTCTTTGATGAGTAAATTTGCATAATACTTGAATTTACTAGATTTCCTTGTATGCATATAAACATTATTGCTATCACAGACAGCATTGGACTTTAAGATAAATCTTGAAATGCTCACTTTGATGATGAATGTGATGCCATTTCTCTAGAATTTGTCATCTCAGGCTTAATCAGTCTGAGTAATCCTTGGTCTCTCTTGGCATCTTTCTTCCTGTGTCTATACCTATGTCTATGTATGTGGCTCTTAATATAACTCAGAAATGATTAGATTAGCCTCCATCTCACACAGTTGAGATGTGGCCTTAAATAATTAGTTGCATTACATTAACTTGCATTTTGAGGGGTGTTATATCACATTAAATTTGATTATCTCTACTGGTATAGCCCTTAAGATTTCAACTATGTTTTCAGAGATGCAATTCGATACCTAACATTTGGCTTCCAGGTCTTGTTAGAAGATAGAATCTGTTTGGATCTGTTTAAAATCTTGGAGTTGATGCAAAGCCTTATACTTGAAAGAACCATTTATTTCCTAGGCTCCCTGGTTGCCTGGGGATCAGAGGAACAAGTTGGTTCTCTAGCAGGTCCACAGGATGCATACCCAGAGGCACTGCGGGAAGTTGAAATGTCCTGGAAGGAAAGGGGAAGCTGCCTTTGGAAGGGTGAAGGGAGCTTTCGACCTTTGGCTTAGTGAGGAGCCCTTCTGGTCCATTGACCAAGCTCTCAGCAGTGCCAAGCCACCCAGTGGTTCTGCAGGACAAGATCTGATTACACTCTTCTCCAAAGACTACAGCCAAGAAAACTCCATTGAACCATTCCCCTGTGTCCCATGGGGTCACAGTGAGTCACAATGGACTCAGGGTTACCCAATAACTATAAATACTGAGCCAAGATTGGGATTGCCGAGAGGGAAGAGTTAAGAATCATTGCTGGGTAATTCCCACTTTTTGATCATTTAAAAAATTTATTCATTTTATTAGAAGCTCTTACAGATATTTTAACAATTCATAATTTAATTAGATAAAGCATAATTGAACAATTGCTGCCACCATCAATTTCAAAGCATTTTGTTTCTTCTTGAAATCTTTGCTATCAAATCCCCTTTATCCCCTCCCTCCCCCACCCAAACCCCAGCAACCCTTATTATATTGTGTATTATTATTATTACTATGAACATCCTTTTTACTGTGCTTAAAGGGCCACTTTCATCATCATAAAGTGTGCTGCCTCCAGGAAGCTCCCTTCCTTGACCTCCCATTGGCCTTTTTAAAACTTAGTTATACATATGTCCTATGTCTCATGCTTCTGGGGGAAGGTGGATTGGTGTGTATGAACTTTGTTATCCTTAGCCACATGCCTGAAAGGAAAGGATGATCCACGACTCATACTGTGAAGGTTTTTGTGTAGAACACCAGAAACCTTGACTCCTTCAAAAGTGGATGTTAAAAATGCCTTCCCCCACCACTGTCTTACCAATGTTGCTGGGTAGACTTGGGAGTTTGTTGTGTCTGTCATAAGACTTAGTAAAAATAGACAAGAATTTGTGTAACACTCCATGAGATATTCATCTATATATACACATATATACATGTGTATGTCTATCTGTCTACACACACACACAGACACACATATATATAGTAGGCTTTATATTTCTCTTAAGCCACACTTTGTCACTAAAAATAATTGAGCTACCAAAATTGTTAACTCTTGTTTTAGAGGGGTACCCCCACATATAACTGTTTCTGCAAAGATGCTATTAATTTGTTTTTAAAGATCATTTCACTGGGGACTCTTTCATCTCTTAAAGCAATCCATACATCAATTGTATTAAGCACATCTGTACATATGTTGCCACCATTATTTTCTACACATTTGCTTTCTATTTGTGCCCTTGGTACCAGGTCCTTTCCCCCATCCCATGCTTGTGACCCCTTGATAAATTATAAATTATTATTATTTTCATATCTTACACTGACTACTGTCTCCTTTCCCCCACAGTTTCTGTTGTTCCTCCCCCAGGAGGAGGGTGGCAGTTCTGATTTCCTCCCCCCACCATCCCCTCCCACCTTCTCCCTTCCCTCCTGGTATTGCTACTTCCATTTCTCTTCCTGAGGTGGAGGGTGGGTGGTGGGAGGTGGTGGTGTGGTGGTGGTGTTTATGGGTACTGGATTCCATGTGTTGTGAACTTTTATTTGTACCTGTGACCATGCTCCAGTGGGCTGGACCAGAACATGCACAATTGCTAATTCTAAGATGTATTGAGTGGTTACTACATGATAACTATTATGCTGAGTACTGTACTTAAGTTAAATCAAATAATCCTTTCAGCGGTGTAAGGATAGGTATGCTTAGTACAACCATTGTACAGAGGAAGTAATTTTCTCAAGGTCACCCAGCTGGTAAGTAGAGAAGGGCACATTTGAACTCAAAAAACTTCTGCCTAGAAGAATCCAAGCTAATTAACCACTGTGCTTTCATTTGGTGAAGAGATATGGATTTCTCTCCCTTTTATTTCTGCTAGAAAGAACATTATTCATGTCCCAAATGGTGGCATAGCTTCTTTGCTGTGAGAAAGATGTTTGGGGATCTAAGGTATTATGACATTTCATGACTTTTTTTTCAGAATTCTCCAGTTTCTTTCCTAACAAAATAACAAGACTTTGTCACTTTCATTTAGGTCCAATGTATATGG
>PVJH01039244.1:5280-16616 GCA_004026705.1 Nesogale talazaci
CTTACTGTTTTGATATTTCTACTCCCACTACTGTTCCTGAGGGCTTATCTGTCCTGAATTCCATGTGTCAAGAGCTTTTATCTGTACCAGTGTGTGTACTCTGGCCTAGCTGCATTTATAAGGTAGAACTGGGTCATGGTTCTGGGGGTGAGGTGGGAGGAGCATTCAGGAACTAGAGGAATGATGTGTGTGATTCGTCGGTCATGTATGGCACCCTGGTAACCTCCTTGTAACTTTTCAGGGGCAGGGTGGGGGGAAGCCTACTCTGTCTCCCACTTGAACACTCATGGTTAGAATGTACCTCTCCGCAAGTCCAGACTTGAAGGCACTGGTAGTCTTTGTGACAAACTGCTGCCTTGGTCACTGGGACGCCCTTGCTAATAGGACGACCCGCGAAGTCTGCTCCACAAAGATGAGCCGCCCAGCACCCCAGCAGATGACTAAGTGGCATGCGTGGGTGGAGCCATGAACTCAAGCCAATGTCCTGAAAAAGAGAAATGAAGCCTGATTTTTAATATGAGAAATTCTGTGGCAGAATCATTGAGCATGGGTGCTGGCCACACCCAGACCTGCCTGTGGGGCCCCTCCTTCAGCAGACACACTCACTTGGTGTGTAGCCTGGGCTTGGTGCTGAGGATCCCACCAGCAAAATCAAACCCACTGCCAGTGAGTCGATTCTGACCCCCGGCGGCCTCTCACATAGGGCCCCCGAGAGTCTAGATCTTTATGGGAGCCCAGCCTCACCTTTCTGCCGAGTGGCTGGTGGTTTTGAATCACTCACCTTGTGGATAGCTGCCCCCGACCTAGGTCACACTGTACCACGGCCCCCGTCGTCGTTGTCGTCGTGTCCGTAAAGCTGTGTGTGAATTGCGCCCTCCTTAGTTTGCTGCTTGTGCTGTTTCCTTAGGGCCCCTCTCCCAACACTACTGCAGCTGCTGTTCATTTACAGAACTGTGAAGAGCAGCATTCACTCCATCGTTGCCAGGCCCTGTTTTGGGTCTGCTCCAGGAGGGCTGATCCATGTCCGTCGGGCTTCTCTGGGGTGTGGGGTTGGTGGGTGTGTGAGACGTGCAGGCAGGCCGAGCTGAAGAGAGAATAGGAGGCCAGCTCATAGCCTGACAGGCTCAGATCTGGGACCCCTCAGGAGCCCAGTGGAGGGGATAAGCTTGAGCAGGAGCTGAGTGGAGCAGGTTCCGATGAAGTGCCCGTGGTGATTGGCACGGACGGACAGACGGACGGGGTTGGAAGCTGAGGCAGCGAAGAGGGTGGGTTGGGTGCGGGCTCTCCTGCCAAGGCCAAAGCAATGGGACCTTGGGGTGGGTGGAAGTGGGTGGGCAGGCACGACAACGGAATCATGGCTGCCCTTGGAGTGTCTGTTGAACCGACTGGGAGATTGGAGGGAGGACTCGGGGGAGCAGGGTTAGGTGGGTGGAGACCTAGAGTTGCATTGTGGTCTCATTTTAGTTTGAGGTCCCCTTTAATTAGTGGAGATTTCTCTGGTTCTTACCTATGCCATCTGAATCTCAATGTGGATTCCAGCTTTTCATTGGGACCTGCCACTGCTCCAGTGGTTCTCCTCATGTTATGGTGACCCCCTCCCCAACCGTTAATTATTTTCATTGCTACTTCATAACGGTAATTTTGCTACTATTATGAATTGAGCAAGCCCTGTGGAAAAAAGGGTCATTCAACTCCCCAAGGGGTTGTGACCCAGCAGGTTGAGAACCGCTGGCTTAGCCTTTCCTTCACTTTCTCTGCAGGCTGTTCCCCCAGGACCTCTAGATGTCGCAGGTCCCCAGGGACCTCTAGATGTCGCTGTTGACACAGAACACAAGATGGAGCTTCGCTTCTCTGTCCCCTTTATTGCCTCAAGACCCCGTCACATCAGCTAGTGGAGGGAGGACTTAGTAGCCGTGCTAGCTTAGCGATCGCAGGGAGAGCTCGTGTAACCGAGGCAGCCGGGCCAGGTCTGCAGTCAGGAATCAGTGGGATTTCAGAAGTATGAGCTTTTTGAATTCTTTGTAACTCGGCGCTAAGCCTTTACCTGACTTTTGTACTTTTTTTTTTTCCAGACAATTTACGAAAACCGGATATACAGCCTTAAAATAGAATGTGGACCTAAATACCCAGAAGCACCCCCCTTTGTAAGATTTGTAACAAAAATTAATATGAACGGAGTTAACAGTTCTAATGGAGTGGTAAGTTGGTTCCTCAGGGCTGGCTCTCGGCTCTGTGCCGACCGCTCACATTGGGGTACTTTGTGTGGGCTCGCGTCTACATGTGCTCCTTGTTCTGGGGCGAGAGGCGACCTCGGCAGGGTTGAGTGTGGACCTAGTCTGTCCTCCCACCAGGCTGGCCCTGGCTGGCCACTCGGAGACCGGGCCAGATTCACCTCAGGAC
This sequence comes from Nesogale talazaci, assembly GCA_004026705.1. Lineage (NCBI taxonomy): Eukaryota > Metazoa > Chordata > Mammalia > Afrosoricida > Tenrecidae > Nesogale > Nesogale talazaci. Next base: position 7,681 of record PVJH01039244.1, read on the forward strand.
ACCCCAGGAAGAAGGGGCGAGGGGAAACTGAGGCCTGGAGCCGTGCGGGAGCTCACCCAGGGTTAACACAGCTAAGGAGTGCCCGCGACCTTCGCCTCTACAGCCTTATTTAGGGACCACTGGTGCATCATCTCTTGTCCTTGAATGGCCTTCCTTCTTGTACTTCTTTTCCCGGCCATACATGGAAAACCAGTGTCCCTGGTCATAAGAAAGCAGCGATAAATGTTACAAAAACAAACATGACATTCTGCTTCCCTGCCTTGCTTGCCAGAGACTTGAGCTGAGATCTCCGTCTTTCTTGTCTGAAGGGGACACCAACAAGTGTCAAGGTGGGAGCACCTCAGGCAGAGGAGACAAGTGGGGAGTCGTGAGCCTGTGCGGGGTGCTGGCTCCCGGTTCTCACCATCAGCCCAGCAGGCTGCTCACAGAGCCCAGGAGTTGCGCGTGTTGTCTGAGCATGTGTCAGGACCACGTCCCCACAGGCAGGGTGTGTGTGTGTGTGTGTGTGTGTGTACACCAGTCACCCCTGGCAGGCCATCCTCTGGTCTGAAAGCCCCCGAGTCACCCGTTGGTGTGTTTTTTACAGGTGGACCCAAGAGCCACATCAGTGCTAGGCAAGTGGCAGAATTCCTACAGCATCAGAGTGGTCCTGCAAGAGCTCCGGCGCCTCATGGTGTCTAAGGAAAACGTGAAGCTCCCTCAGCCACCCGAAGGACAGTGTTACAGCAATTAATCACCAAGAAGAACCGCAGGCCCCTCCCCCACTCAATCTAAGCAGTCTTCATTTTCCACGGTAGTACATTCTTTAGATAACGTCTCGTAGACCTCAAAGTACTGGACAGGAAGCTCCCACTCAAGGGCGAGTTATCTTAAGACACTGTACATGATACTAATGTTTTGTCCATTTGAAATATATCAGTTGTGCTCTAACAAATCCTCCGGTCCAGTGTAACCACTGTCCACGTGGGTGAACTCCTTCCCGGGAGCAAGAGCGTCTATTTAAATTGATCCCCATCCTCCCTGGTGGGGCACATCTAACTCAACTGTGAAAAGACACATCACACAATCACCTTGCTGCTGCTTACATGGCCTGGGGTCTCTGCCTTCTCCCCTCCCCTCCCCTCCCCCTGCCCACACCCCCCTCCTTGCATCAGCCAGCCCTGCAGCTTGGGGCGGCTTCTTAGCTTAGATGTGAAGGTTCAGGTCACAGCCTGTGGGACTACTGCTGGGTGTGCGGGGTGCCTAGGTCTTCAATAATGCCCCCCATTCCAAGCCATCCTTCCCTCCAACTCCTCCACTGCCACCCTTGGCCGAAGCATAGATTGTAAACCTCCCCCACCCACCCATCTGCCCTCTGAAATTGGCCTTTGGTGAGGAATTCAGGGCTTTCCCCATTTCCCCTCCCCTCCCCACCCCCACCTGACTGAGGAGTTTTCTTCCTCCTCCCAGAGTTCCTCCCTGCACTGATCCCCTCCCCACCCCCTCTTTGACACCTCCTTGCTTTGGTCAGAAGTCATCAGGTAAGATTGGACAGAGTCTCTGAGTTCTCTCCCTTAGAGAGGACTAACCACATTGGTCTCTTCCCCCTCCATCCCCCGCCTGCCCCCTCGACTGTCCACATCCACTGTGCGTTGTGTTCGCTCAGGCTGTGGTGTGGGGGCAAGAACACTCCCAGGGCTGCGCGGGCCGCCCGCCCTCCACGTCCTCGGTGGTGGCACTCAGAGAAAGGCCACGCAGAGACCCTCGTAAGCACGCAGGAGCCCTCTGAATGTTTTCTCTCCTTGTAATTGCTCTTAAAAATGGAAGACGTTTTAAACAAGCAGGGCTTTCCTTTGGTCCTCCTTGCAATCCAGTGGGGTCTAATTTGGAGTCTTGACAACTGGAACAAAGAACCTTGAATACGGGGCGTGCTTTGGTTTCGGTGCTGCAGCTGCTCCCAGTCCCCACCAGGGACGGAAAGAACTCAGTGTGCCTGGCAGGGTCCCTGAGTTCATCGGCCTGGACCGCCTGGCGCCCTGCTGCATCTCCCGCGTTCTGTTCAGGATGCAGAGTGCGGGCGGGCAGGCGGGCGGGTGCAGACCGAGGTCCGGGTGCACGGGTGCTCGCTCTGCAGGGCCTGGCGTGGCTTTTCCCTTGTTTACTTTCGTGTTCGCAGAAAGCCCCTTCAGAGGCAGGAACTATCAAGTCTGAAAAGCAATTGATGTTTCCATTCATCATTTTCTGAGGAAAATCTTAGTTCTAAGGATTTAAAACCCCCTGAGTAAAGTTTTAACATAACAAGTATTCATTCCATAAGCAGCCTTTTTATTGTCAGACCTTTGCCTGGTTTTAATATAATAATAAAAAAAGGTGTATGCTAACATTTAAGAGGCTCTGCCCTTCTTCCTCTTGGTATATTAATTTAGGAGAACTTTGTGTCCCTGGTATTTTGTGCCGCCTGAATACAGGGCCTTGCAAGCTGTTCTATAACATCTGCCTTGGGGCTGAGCCCCGCTGGCGTAGTGGTTGTGCGTGGGACTGCGGCCCACTGGGACAGAGGTTCAATTCCAGCAGTGGGGCTGGGCCTCCTACTTCTACCATCAGAGAGCAGTGATGCCCCACCCCCCAAAAAAAATTTTTTTTTGGGGGGGGGGGGCCGGGCATAAAAATTTTTTTTCTTTTAAAAAAAAAAACATCTGCCTCAGTTGGCCAGGCCCGGCCCTGTGGCCCCAGAGGCAAAGTTGGCGGGTGATGTAAGAGAAGATAAACCTCCACCATTTTAAAATGCAATTCAAAATACAATAATTGGGTGTGATTTTTTTTTTCTTTAATGAGATCATGTTAGAGGCCTGTAAGAATAATGGATTTGTTTTTAAAGGTCATTTGCTGAATTGAATTCAAAGTTAATGCCTTGTGACCAGACCACCTGCAGATGTTCATCTGTAAAGCTTGTTCTTTGTTTGCTGGGCTGGACAAAGCCAGACCGGGGGCTAGAATTGGCCTGCACACCATCTACCACTTGCCCAAGCTCTGTCCTAAAATATATTAAGGATGAAGAAAGGTCCTTCCTTAGGTTTAAGTAGCCTGTGGTACTCTCACTAGCCAGTCTCCCCTGACAGCTGGGTGTGGTAGCCGGCGTAGGTTTTCTCAGGCCTCACTGGTGCCTGGATGAAGGGTTGAGAGCCCATGTTTACTGAGTGCCCAGTGAGGAGCGGAAGCTAATTCCCTGCGGCCGGCAGGCAGGACTGGTGGACTGTGGCCGGTGCGGGGCCGGCCCTTCTGACGGCTGGGGCTGCGGCTGGGCAGAGCCAGCTCAGACCGTGCTCCCCGAATCCTCCCCAAAGATGCCCAAAGGGCCCTCCAGGCAGAGAAGTGTTCTTCATGCCCTGAGAGGAGCTGGGCCAAGGACCTTCATGACTGGGCCTTTCTTCACCCAAAGCCCCTCTCCCAACAGAGGAGACAGGCGCATGTCATGCTGACGCCATTTCAGAATGCTGGCAAATTCATGAGGAGCTGAAAGGTGCCTATGCGGGCGGTCCCCCTTCTATTCTGAGAGACCTCCAGGCAGGTGCTTCCCTTCTTAGAGACTTAGAACCCAGCCTGGGACTCCCGGATCTCTCCTCTACACCTGAGCACACACCCCTCTCCCCCTCCCCCAGCTGTGTGAATTGGATTTGTGCTTGCAGTTCCGCAGTGGTGGGATTCTCATTAGCACTGGCTTCCCCAGAGGTCCCAGTTCTACTCGAGAGGGGCGACACCTGCCTGAGGTTCCCGGAGAGCACTGCTTTGTCTTAGAAAGCACCTGTCTCCGCAGCCGGCCTCTCCTGTTCTAGCTCACTGTGTGGCACTGTCGGGTGCTGGTGCCCGGGGAGGTCTCTGTTGGGACTTGACACAGGTGCAGGGGGCAGGAGGGGGTACAGAAAGCCCCTTCTGGTTGACAGCCCAGTCACCTCAGACAGCCCCGATCCCAGGGTGGAGGCAGGTCCCCACGCCGTGTCCCTCTGGAGTGGGGGTGCTGTGGGCTACACCTCTGCCTTTGATTGTGATGTACAGAAATGTGGATGGAATCAAATAAATGGAACAGACCCTGCTGAGTGTCCTCGAGCCTCTGTCCGCCAGGCACCTCCCTGGCCGCTTCCCCTCGGCCCGTGCCGCAGCTTCCACTCGGGATTACAGGATGGAGCGCGAACCCATCGACCCCACTCAGCGACAGGAGGATGGAGCCGACTCCCAGGGGGCCTCCGAGGTCTTTATGGAGGCAGACGCCACAGTTTTCTTCCGTATAGTAACCTGTAGCCATCATGCTGCCTGGGCACCTTGGGTAGAGTTCAGCAAGCCTGGGGGAGAGGGGTGGGGGACAGCTAACACCTTTCACGTGACCGTTGGAGAAATTCAATTTGGGGGATGGTGTGCTCCAACGGCCTTGTTTCACATTGTGGTGAATGAGGTCACCTGCCGTAGGTGGTGCACTGGAACGAGAAGCTCTCACGGCCTGACTGGGCCCCAGCTGCCAGTGGTTCTGCTCTGGCCATGACAGGGTGGGCACCAGAGGCGGCTGGGACTCAGGCCATCGCATGAAGTCCGCCTGCCTTACTGTCCGTGAGCAAGCCTGTCCTTGTAGAACCCCAGCCTGCAGGCCACATGTTGACTCACTGGTTGCAGAGGACAGGTGACCTCAGGCCTGTCCCCCTTGGTGGCTTCCAACCACCAGCCTTTTGGCAGATGCTCGAACCTGCAGGTGGTAGTTGAGGGGCTGGAAGTTCCTTCCTCAGCAGGGGTGGCTGGCCAAGGGTCTAGGCAGAGGACACCCCTCTCCCCCCACACGTCCCCAAATAGTCTGTACCCCTGGATTTCCCAGGCAGACCCCACCAATGTGAAGGAGAGAGTCTGGTGGGGCAGTGGTTACATGTTCCCTGAAAACCGCAAGATGAGTGGTTTGAAGAGGCCATCTGCGATGCCAGCCTTGGACCCTGTGTGACAGTCCACTCAGTTCCACAGGGATGCTGCCAGTCAGCATCTGCTTGTTGGCAACTATTACTGTAAGAGACTCCCCAGCTCCAGAAGTGGTAACAGGTACAGAGGTGGCCATTCCAGAATCTGGGGAAAGTGTCTGCCAGCTGCCTTGTGTGCCTGTGCGTGCACGCAGAGTCCACAATCCCACTACATGTGGAAGCAGCCCGCCTCCTTGCCCGCCCGAAGAGTAGCTGGGAGGTTTGAACCGCCGACCCTGACGTCAGCAGTCAGCACTGCCGGATCCGAGCTGGAGGCTCACTTTCATAGTGGGGCAGGAAGGATGCGCCAGAGAGGCCACCCGGCAGAAGTGGGGGGTGCCAGTTGGCAGGCTCAGGGGTCCCACACGGCCTGTGGGAGTGCACCAGGTAACGCCTTGACCCCTTCCCTAGCCCCCTTCTCCTTTCAGCCTGGCTTCCAGCTACCGTGCCCCCCCCCTCGCCTCGTGCTGGTGGGGGGTTTATATTTTTCTTGCTAAGAGCATTCTCCGCAAAATCAGGTGACTCCCATAGAGTTTCTCCAAGGAGCTCAGCGCGCAGGGCGAACTGCAGTGCCGCCAGCAGGAGGCGGTCACCGCGGGTCCCACCGGCCACCTGCTCCGAAGCACTAGCGCCCTGCGAAGCGGGCGGGCACTGGGACCGCGCAAGAGGGCGTTTCCGAAGCGGCCGCTTCCGCGGGGGCGGAGCGGGCCGACGCCGGCGCGGGAGATCCTGCGAGGGCCACGCCCACGCCAGCGGCCGTCTCCCGGGCCCCGCCTCCCTCACGGAGGGGCGGGGCCGAGGGTGCCGCCCGATCTTACTGGCTGACTTACTGACACTCCCTCTTCACCCGCGCTCAGTGTCCGCCGGTCTTCAGGCGCACCTGTGTGACGTCATGTCGCCGGTGCTAGTGCTGTGCGGGGGCCAGGTGCGGGTTTTCCCAGAGGCGGCCGAGGGCATGCCTGGCTTTCCTGCCACCCCTTTGTGTGGCCTGGCCAGCGTAGTGACCAGATTGTCGCGTTGGTAAAGCGGGACACCATTGACGGGGCGGGGCAGAGGGCACATATTCCCTTCCCCTTCTCCCGAGGCTCCCCAGCTTGTCGTGCATTCTTTCCAAAAATCGGGACTTTTTTTTATCGCGCGGGAAAAATGGTTTGGAATCGGGGCTGGCCCGCCAAGAGCGAGACGTCGGGTGGCTTTACTAGGCTGGCATTTGGGGGAGAAAGCCCCCCTTCTCCCTAATCTGGCTACCTGTCACAACCAGGACCCCCCTCCCTGCCAGCTGTTCTGACAGGAGCTCTCTCAGGTGGGGGCAAAGTGCCTTTGTAAACCTCCTTCTGCTTGACTGTTTGCTGTGCTCATTCGTGGTGTTTGGTACCCGCTTACGAAACAATAAAACAACGCCGCGGTCGAACCATGCCGGCTCTACTGACCCAGCAGGACAGGGAAGAACTGCCCCTGTGCGTTTCCCAGACGAAGCAGGAGCCGCGGGCCTGGCTTTCTAAGAGTGAATTCTGGAAGGGTCTCTCTGTCTGCGGTGGGGCGTCTGAGGGGCTCGTTTGGGTTCAGGCGCCTGGAAATTTGCCTTTCCACCCCAGCTGCACTGGACCGGAAGCTACCCTTTTGCCAGGACCGCCTGGGGTGCTTGTGGAAGCCAGAGACGCTTGAGTTGGTGTAAAGTGACCAGATTTTAAGCGGGACACCATTGACGGGGGGAGGGGGGGGTCTTGATTAAAAACTTGGTCTATATGGAGCAACAAAAATTTCCATAGAATGCAAAAAATAGTATTTTAATATATTTATTTTAATTTGAAAACACCGCAGGACGTTAAATTGTTAAAAAGCGGGACGTCTGGTCCTTATTTTAAGGGGGAATTTGAACATCTCATTGGACTGAACTGGGTGGAACAGGTTCAAAGCCCTGATTTGAGAACGTCATTTTTTAAAGTCTAATAAGGGCTCCTGAGTCCTGGCAGATGTGGGGCTGGTGACCCCATTGCTGGCTTTCCAAATCAGATACTGTCCATCAACTGGGGGTGGGGGGTGCTGAGTGGGTGAGGGCAGCGCGGTGCTCCAAAAAGCTGATCATCATCGCTAGTTTATTCAGAAATACCAAGGTCTCCTGGGAAAAAAAAAAAACACAGTCTTTTAATTTCCGTGAAATTTCCAAGCTCCCTCAGAGGCCACCAGATCTTCTGATGTGATTGGACTTGAACTTGCCTGTCTGCCGCCAAACACATTAGTTGCCCTTACCCCCAGGGAGCCCTATGTCCATCTCCAGCCGTCCTGAGACTAAGAGAATGTGGATTTTTTTCGTCGATTCAAGTAAACAACTGGGATAGGGAGCACCCCATCGCCCCTCGGGGGGACGGTCAGCCACGGTGCCTCCGGGCAAGGCGGTGTGGAAAATAACGGCTATGACTGGCAGGGACTTCCTGACACCCTGGGCAGCCTGGGCAGGTCTCTCCTGGTGATGCTGACCTACCATCACCAGGAAGGAAGCCCAGGAAGTGCACGGCTCAGGCCAGCAAAACAAAGGCCTGTCAACAAGCACCCCCACAGGTCCTGTCATGGCCTCTGCCAGAACTGACCACCGAGGGCACCTTGTCACCAAGGCCTTCTGGGACTGCCTTGGAGGGGCAGTTCTCACACCTGCCCCTAGCTGCCTCACAAGCCCCTGTCCTCTTACTTGGGAAACCCCAGCTTGCTTGTCGGGTGGTAGGGACCACACCCCAGCCCTGTCAGCGACCCCATGGTGACAAGCAGGCCGGCACTTCTGGAAGTAGCCTAAATCGTGCAGCCGGTTGGTGTCTCCCAGAGTGATCGTGGCCTATGTTCCGGCTCTTGGACATCCCATGACTGGGAGGGTCGTCATGGCCTCACAGTCAGCCAGGAATCCGGAGAACTCCAGGAAAGGAGCGTTCACAGAGACATTTCAGGGGGACAGTGGGTGGGGACAGAAGGCTCCCAACTTTGGACCGCTAACTAGTTTGCCGGAGGGCTGGGGTGCTTGAGTATGGGCACGCCCCGAAAAAGTGGCGGAAATCGTTAGACGTTCTGGAAGCAGCAGGAGTGACCAGGACCCCGAAGCCCCCTAGGCCCGGGGAGCTGTGGCCACGGAAACCAAGCCTGGGTCTCAGGCGCTTCCACAGTCGCCCTGCCGTGCTCCAGCCAGACCTGAGCGTGTCTGGCAGGCTGCCTTGCCTACGGGAAGCAGAAGTGCCTGGCCCGGGATAGCCAAGGCCAAGCAGGGGCAGCGTGGGGCTCCACGGGCAGCAACACCCGGGACGTGCCGGCACCCAAGTCGGGCTCGGGCCGGCACCTGATTGAAGGCATGTAGTGCTCGGGTCCCCTGAAGACTCAGAATGAGGAAATAGGCACTCCGCCCGGCAGCCACCTGTCCAGACAGACCAACGCAGCTCGCCCCGCCCGGTGTACACGCCAGCATCCCGCTGGGAGGGGAGGGGCGGGGCGGGGAGCACTGGAGCAGGTGCACTTTAAGGCCACAACACACCAGACCCCGCTGCTCGGCCATGGACTGAGAGGCCAGGGCGCCCCAGTGATCTTGAGAACAGGGCCAGAGTTGGGGTGCCCTTGCGCTGGCTGGCCCAGCCGCTGACAAAGCGGCCAAGGAGCTGGAAGCGGAGGGCCCCCGGGGGCGGGGGCGGGGCGTGTGCGCCGGGGGGAGGGTGTACCTGCGCCCAGACATGACATGTCAGGCCACCTGGGCCAGTTCCACCTGCTGTGCGAAAAGCTAGAGCTGCCCTCCCCCCCATCCTCCGGAGAGCCATCAGGCGGGACCTGTCTGCCCCACCCAGCGGGGACAAACAGCCTTGTTTGCCTGGAGGGCACAGGTCATCAAAACCAGTGCTATGGTGTTAACCCGTGGTCTTTGTCCCCCACCCAGCCTCCTCTCCATGGATCGCAGAGCTTGTGCCCCCTGTACCTGCTAGCTAAAAAAAAAAAAAA